>JAODUP010000241.1:800000-811067 GCA_025642065.1 Paralvinella palmiformis
AGTAGAATACCCAAGTCAGATCACCTACAGCCGTGGAGTTTGGTAGTAGAATACCCAAGTCAGATCACCTACAGCAGTGGAGTTTGGTAGTAGAACACCCAAGTCAGATCACGGCAGCCCTATTTATAGCTATTTTTCAATTGCTGTATCTTTCTTCAAAGCAATACTATATAAACTATATAACCCAATTGTTACCGTCTTCAAAGATCAGTTTTTAAAGCGGGCAGGCGTCATGAAGCGACTACTATTAAAACTGTTTATCTTAATTGCTATTAAAAGACTGACATCTGCGCTGAAGCAGACCGTAATAACGCGTCCTTTAATATCATTTCAACTCATGAAAATCAACTGATTTTTCAACTCATGCAACCAATATTAGTAGATCTAAGTATGAATTTATGTTTGCAGTCCTAATCCATATATGGTAATAAATGCAGTTTTATGTCATTAACAGAGTAACTATAAATGGTTTTGTCTAAATATTTAAGTTAAATCAGAACTCTCTAATTCAATCACTGATCAAGCCCGTAACATTCGCAGTAACACATGTTTTGTACTATGCTAATGCCATTTCCGTGTTAATGCTACTGAAAATGGATACAGTGTTCTCGTTTAGAATAATAGTTGTTATAATGAAAATACTATGCAATTACTCGTATTTATGGAAACCTATGGCTTGTCCTATTTATTAAATTGCGGTATAATATTATTTCCTAATGTAAGCAATTGGCCCAACACATGTTTTTCATTTAGTAAAAACAAACGTTTTGTTATATTATCGTTTTTGTCTGTGATCTAACAGTGTGATCACTCACCTGAGTATCAAATCGATAAACAGAAATAATCAGATAAATTTTCTCATATTCAAACATAGAAGATTACTTATTGGATATAATCCCACCTTCGTTTCATAGATTAGTTCCGGAAAAGCCAATGGCAGCTCCGTGTGTATACCTTATTCGGTGAGATGAGAGTGAATAATTTTTCTATAACAATAATAGCTTAGAAATAGTTTGTCATTGCCCCATTTCATCAACAGTGGTATGGATATAATACATCATTATGGTGTATAGCGCGACGTACGACTGCGAGAAGCAAATCATGATGAATCTGGTAATTATTCAGTGAATATTTCTAAATAAAGCTAATAACATGCTCACTTCCTACGCTAATTTATCAGAGACACGTAACAGGTCGATTTACGTAATAGAAGGTGATAAAGACATTAAATAAAAAAGGAATTTGTTTTTCGCAGGTGTTATTCATATTTCTTTTCCCATAGAAAGGTAAATGAGGTTTATGTTATGTTATTGATCGATTATGGATCCAATATATGTATGATCAAACCTGTATGATCCGTTGAGCTGAGTTGGGTTGCTTAGCCTCGGAGTTGGTCACACTTGGGCATAATCAACGCAGGGAAACTAAGCAAATCTTCTTTAAGGAGAGATTAATATTATTCGTCCGCAGATCGAGCCAATTAAAAGGTCTGAGAGTATTTCTTATTGAATCTAACTGGAATGGGCCTTGGTCGTAATACTAGATTTGTTTTGAGGCATATTGAAGATATTGGTATGAACTTAATTCGGTATTCGTACTGGCCTGGATGCACTTTCTCCATTTGAAATATAAAGTAGAAACCGTGTAGTTCGCATTCTCATTTAAAGTCGTTTACTTTTTTAATCACGCCCCCTTTCCTATTATTATATTCTATAAACACAAGAGACTTGATGTCGTCATTCACTCCACCACCCGACGTTATAATTATAAGTTAAAAATGGATGTTTACTTGTTGAATAAAGAAATGTTGATAAATTATTATTAACATAAATATATTATAATTTTGTCTAACATATTGGTCAGGATGTGGGTGATTCCGATTCTAATTGTAAAACAATCAATAAATCTATTGGTGAACTCTACATGAGGATAAATTATGTCATGTCTAAATTTGGTATTTACAGTAGCGATATTAGACATTTTCTCTTTCGTACTTATTATACAAGTTAGTATTGTTCTCCAGTATGGAGTTTATCACACGAATATATTAATAAGCTTTATTGTGCTTGGAGAAAATGTGTCCGGCGTGTATGGAATTTACCAAATCAAACGCATTCTGTCTTCTTGAAGCATCTTTATGGGGATGTAAATATTGATCTGCAATTATTTAGAAGATTTGCTTCTTTTTATTATTGTGCAATGCACAGTAAGAAAAAAGATTGTATCATTGTGTGCGAAGATGTGTGAACATTCTAAGTCAATTATTGCATCTAACAGAAAATATTTGCTTTATCAATTGAATAATAATGGTAATAATAAAGTATTTTTGAACAGTCAATGAGCAAATTAAAAAATAAGTTAAACTCCGTAAATACTGTTGATAACCAAATTTGTTGTATTTCATCAGCTATAAATGAATTATATGCTGACTGGCCAATGATCGACACCTGTGAGCTTTTACATTTTTTTTTGTGCGTTGCTTAGTAATATTAACTTTCATGTTCATATAATAATTTGAATAAATGATATATGTATATATATATTAGAATAATATTTCACCTGTGTGTCTTTCAGATAACGACAAGTAAGATAGAATTGGGTATAATATATGCTCTAATTTTGGAATGCAAATTTTTCTTAACTTCATTAAAATCATCCGTTTAATTGTCATAACGGAACTTTATATAAAAACAAAGGCTAAAGTAGCATGGCTACTGGGAATAGATACAAGTAATTTGTAAAATAAGAAATATATAAATATTACATCTATAAATATGTGTATCAATATTTGAATTGTGATGCCAATAAATGTGGATCATAATATCAAGAAAGATAGCCTACATAACTAAGGCAACTTAAAAATGTGTTGTTTTCCCGGAAAAGAATTCTGAACAATTGGTTGATAGATAGGATTTAATTTTTATATTTTATTTCCAAATTTTAGGAAAAATATGTGCCATTTTCGGTCATTGTTTCGATTGTTAAAGCGGCTTGCTGCCAGTGACTAAAGTGTTAATTAAAAAGTTTAACTATTCTTCAGTTGGTGCATCTTGGTCATAAATATTGTTTATAGGATAATTTTATATCTAAAATCGCAAATTCACCCACCGTTGGAAACACTGAAGGAGTTCATTTGACATGTTCCGTTATCATGGCGGTTATGCTGAATTAAAACATGGCGTCTTTTTAAAATTGTGAACATGTTTTAGGTGTGGTGATTCGATGCTAAATAATTTGTTTAGTTACAGTTTAGCAAGTGATATATTTATTTTCAGAAGGCTCTTAAATATTTTTGTTCATTGGCAGTAAACTGCTTTAACCCGAAGAATAAATTCGAAATTGCGGCTACAGTCATGGTGTTCTACTATGTCATTAACACGGATTTGTATAATGACAAAACGCGTGCTATATCACTGCATTGCTGCCACCCAGCGATCAAAGGGCGAACTATAAATTTAGTCCAAGAACCAAGAATTAGAGAGAAATCGCGAAAATATCGCGAGTAAGAAATAAACTTTTTAATTGGGTCAGGCCTCAAAGGTTAGTTGTTAGGCGATGGGAAACAAGCTATTGTTAAGGTCCCTAACATACATGTCGAATATATCGCTGGTGTGTAATTTCATGAGAAAAATGGGGATTACAATATTCTCTGAAAAAAACTTTAAAAGTAGATACAGTTACGTCTGTTAATTCATCGTTTCATACAATTTATTTCACGAATTGAAAAATAAAAAAAAAACAAGTTTTCTAATAGCGCCTTACCCAATGTGAGGTGGTGCATTATCAGTAGATGTTTAATTATACCAGATAGGAAAGCTTGGAATCTTATTTGATTTGTATTTCGGGGAGAATCCCCAGTCTGTTGCTTATTCAGCACAGCCTCTCACAGGGGAACAGTACGGAAAGATGAAGCCGAAATACCCTGAGGGTGGTCACTGGCAGAGTATGTACGTCATCAGGGAGTCTTTAACGTCCACCTTCATTTTTAATAATTCAGTGGAGACGGCATCGCCATTTAACATGGTCGCCCACCCACGATGTTGTGAGCCGAGAAATTAATCTCTGGAAAAGTTTCGACCTCTTTGCTGGGATCGAACCTGTGACCCTTGGCACCAAGTGCCGGGTGCTTAACCGCTATGTCACCGAAGTTCATTTGGCATCTTATAGCAATACACATGTTTATATTAAAAGCCTAGACACACGAAAACTGGTTGCGGATCAAGACGGCTTGGCTAAAAGAACAACTCTCATATCGGACTTATAAAGATCAAGTAACTCTCCAAAGTGAATACACAGATAAATATATCATATTTGTTATAAAACTGAAATGTTTATAAAGGTCTGAAATTCCAGTGATGAAGAACCATTTCAACTAAATCTGTGATAACATGGACATGTCAATTGGCCTGTAATTATTGTTATCTGTTAGATCATCATGGTTATCTTTAATCTTCAGTATGAAAACTAAGTCAATCAAAAGATAGGCAAATAGACATGGATCAAAATAGCATTAATAACCATTGTTAATTAAAAAATATATATTTCCTTTATCCCAGGAATTACGATAAGTTTATAAAAGTATTAAGTAGTGAAGACTTATCAAATTTGATAGAATTAGTAGAAATCAATATGTCAGGTGAAAGCCAATCTTCAAGTAGCCCCTTGTTTATTAACACTGAAAAATGTTGCCAATATAAGTCTGATACCAATCCTTTTTATATATAGATCAAACTAATTTTATGAACTGAGACTGCAACGGATGAAACAAAGAAGCCACTGTTTCCATTATTTAAAATGACTTGTTTCTGCTGCTCGATTACGGGTAGTGAAATATCTGATGGTAATATTCATGATGTATTGAGACTGTTCTGTAAGCTATTGTCATCTGGTTAGTAAAACCATCATTGGCATACTGCATCTATTACAATGATAAAAATCAACTAATTATCACTAAGCATTCTTAGGAAATAAATCAACATCTTCATAATTACGATCAAGTTATGCGTGCCAATGGACATGACCAGTCTGATAACCATCCAAGTTGTTCATCCTCAGGTGGCAGATATTCTTCCGAACAATTACAGCCATCGTCATCCTGGATCAACAACACGTATTAGTGTGACGCTTTCATTAATTCATGAAATATAATAATATAATAATATTTGACATTTGTATAGCGCCCTATTCAGCTAGATAGCTGCTCTAAGGTGCTTTACAATATTATTATCTCTGGCGCAGACCTGTTTCCATCCAGCTCACATCTCAACTCCTACGGAAGCATACAACGCATGCTGCCATTATAGGCGCAACGCGTTACTCAAACACATAGCCATCGCGTCCTATCAGGTTCTCGTTGTTTATGGATGAGTGAATCAGTAACCACGTTATGGCATTGCAGCTCACGGAGCTACGAGTCTTACGCTCTAACAACCTGCGCATTAATCAAACATCCTTGACAGCTACCAGAAGTCTTACTGATTTCAGAATATGGTTCACCTTAGAGACATTAAACATGCTGTTAGCCAAAACGAATATCATTCTGAATAGATGCTAGTTGAATTTTGGAATCATATAACAGCCATAATGCATATTTTTCGATAAAAACACATTCATTATAGACAAATTCCACCAATACCATGCAATCTAGAGATATATAACAAGGTTAAAGAGTGTGCTGCCCAAATAATCTAGCAAGCCCATATGTATATTGTTATGGGCGGATATATCCTTATCCTATGTGTTTTCCAGTAAGATGTATATTATATCCAATAAATACCGTGTTATATGGTCTATATATTTGTGCAATGTTTATGTGTCCATACCCGCCATGACAAATGACGGTTTTGTTAATGGCCTGTTTAGGCAGGAATGAAATGCTCTTTTTGTAGCTGATGTTGAGCGGGGCGAACTCAAATGGAGAGGATGGATGGAGACAGGAGGTGAAAAATGTTACTTCTCCTATCATTTGAAATGTGTGTTGTTATAACTTGTATATTGTCCATGAATACAACTAGGTTAAGTTAATAAAATGTGTTCGGGTTTGTAGGTGTGACTAACTAGTGCAGATGTGTAGTAACAGGACAAATATATATATATATATATATATATATATATATATATATATATATATATATATATATATTATATATATATATATTATATAATACATAGTAGTACATTACCTACATTTGGATGCAGTGAAGTGACTTAGTTCAAAACACAAAGTAGAAATTCTGCACAATGGATTATAACTGGACTAGTACGAAATATCGCCTCAATCCCGATTAATACTATGATTTACTCAAATCTAATAGCTAATCCTCATATGTTTCCGTTCATCACTTACTATGCAATCCCTCACGCCTAATCTAGCGACCCTGGGTATATGCAGTTAGCTGTGGTGGGTTCCAAATTAAGGTGCCTATCAATGAACCTACAAATAGTAAAGTCCAAATACACACACACACACACACACACACACACACACACACACACACACACACACACACACACACACACACACACACACACACACACACACACACACACACACACACACACACACACAACACACACACACACACACACACACGTACGTACGTACACACACGCTCAATTATATATATATATATATATATATATATATATATATATATTTAGTTGACTTGGATAAATAATGTAAAGTTAACATGATGGCAGAAAGTGTTTCTATATGCACGAGCTCGAGCTGTTATGTATTAGTATTAATGTAAAAACTTAAGAAAAAACGTCCTTTAATTGTCCGTATATACATATTTCAACCAAGCCTTTGTAGTTTGATAAAACTATTGTTAATAATAACAGGTAAACATCGGAAATGTGAATTCTAAGCTATTCGATATGTCCATTTTTTTATAATCGATCATACAGAAACATCTTTCATACTAGATTCCTGGACTAAACCTATTGATTAAACAGTAGTAACACATACATTTTGTTTAACTCGATTTAAAAATTTTAAACTCTGTTTTCTTTTTAAAATATCAAAAACATTTCGTTTGCTTTCCTACAACTCATTCATAGTACTCCTGCAATATATACAGTGGTTTGTTGGTGGCTCACATCAGCAATAAATAAGTGATGAAAACGTTATACTAATAAAGGTAAATGTTCCCAACATCTAGACTAGATAATTGATCTTTTTCCTCATCCTAATTTGTTTCCGTCGATTAATATTCATATCAATCACTCATACTATTTATGTTAATCATGATTCAGTGAATAAGCGAGTGGTTTGTATAACCTCGGCACTGGTAATCTCTCAGATCATTCTCAAAATACTAACGAATGTGTGTGATGTGATATTTTATGGCCACTAGAAACCATTATTACTGTTTTACAAACCTCAGCAACTGGGAGGACTCCTAATGTGCGTGATGTGCTAATTTGTGGGATCTAGAAAGCACTGGGTGTACTTTAAACACCATAGATTGGGAGGACTCTTGAGTATCATATAGTCTCAAAATATCATACATATGATGCTGATAACTAGGTATTAATGTTTACGTTGGAATAGATTAATAATTAGAGCAAATACTATAATTTTAAGACAAATCGACCAATTTCTAGCCAAACATATTTTAACCATTGTCTGATATAATATAGTAACTTGGTATTATGCAAATTAATGTATGTAATGAATAAAAATGGTAAAACACAGCTCTATGAAACAGAAGAATAATATAAGCCGATGAAAAATACATCTATTAAATAAAATATATGGTTATATTCAATATGTCCATCATGTATTATATTGATCGACCGTACATCAAATGACCTTTATGTGGCAAGTGCAGAGTCTAAGGATGATTGTAAAACTCGTGGATATGTGGATACAAACAAGAAGAAAACACATTAAAAGTTAATGCTTAATACAATATATTTTCTTGAATGTGTGTGAGTATGCGTCCGTACATGCAGTAAATAAACTTAAGCCTATTCATACTGTGAGTGTTTTTTATGATACAATATTCAGCCTATCTAAAGAATGGTGTAATAAAACATGAAAATTTAATGTAATACAGGTTCATGTTCCCGACATCAAGTCGGCGGATTATTTGAAACATCATTCATTGCTTGACCTGTTCAGAACTGAAACAGCCACATTAGTAACCTGGCTTATGATATGCATCCTATTCTACTCTGCCTGTTGGCATACATTCCAGTATATGGTAAGTACCTTGTTTATTTTCAAAATGTATTTATATAATTCAACATTTATGTTGTATTGATTGCCTCCTTGCTTCGAAGTTATACCTTTATTATGAATGATAGACCACCTCAAACTGAAATTGGGGATGTGAATGTTGCTTTGATTTAAATTAAACGACTGAACTTATTTTGAAGCTAAATTGGGCATGGGGTGAACCCGTGTAAATATAGTCTTATCAAATCCTTCTATCAGATGCTACTTTTACATGTGCTGTGCTAAATTTGAGGAATATAGTACATTAAGGTACATAAATGCAAACCGAGATGTTACTTGATATTATCTAAATCAGTTTCAGTAGGAATATCTAAATAAATCCTTCTACGTTTTGGTTTTGCTCTAGACACTAAACAAATTCACGTAAAATTGAAGGTTAATTGGAATATTTGCTTATAAATTCTATTTTTCCGATACCAACAGCCTACGTATGAATTGTAATTTATGAAAATTATTTTAAAATCTAACTAGGGAGACAATGGGTACCTATTATCTGACTGAAGGAAGAACAGTTCGTTTAATCTTTTATTTTAAAATATTCCTTAATGATGACAATATTTCACGACGCACCTTATGTATTTTAGACTGTTATTGACGTGTTATTTCTTGAGTTATATTCTTGTAAGAAAGAAATTAATGTAAGTCAGTTGGTATCGGAAAAATAGAATTTATAAGCAAATATTCCAATTAACCTTCAATTTTACGTGAATTTGTTTAGTGTCTTCGATTTAGTGGACCCACTTTGTTTACATATCAAAATTACCAAAGAAAAGATAGCCAATAATCTAGCAAACTATTTACAAATGATTCATGTTTAGCTAAGGATATATATATATATATATATATATATATATATATATATATATATATATATATATATATATATATATATATATATATATATATATATATATGAGGAGAGAGAGAGAGAGAGAGAGAGAGAGAGAGAGAGCTTTTTTCTTCTTAATTAAATTTCAAACAACTGGTAATATGAAAATTTTATTCTTGTACGACAACAATTGCAATAAAATACAGACCGCATTATTTTACAAATAACCTTGACTTGAAATATTTTAAAATGTTACCTCAACGCAATGTGAATTCGCATGTGAATCTACAACTGTTCGTGCTGGTAATGGACAACCTTACTATCAGAGAATCAACGCTGAGAAGACATACGACGAGGCTGAAGATGAATGTAGAATGAAGGGTGCAGAATTATATACCACCCGAAATGACGCTGTAATAACAGAAACATCTGATAATGCCAATACATTCAGGTTTAGTTCTCTTTAATAGTTTATTTTTCTCTCTAATATTGGTAATACAAGGTAAATGGTAATAACATACTATAATATGTAATGCCTAAACATTAATATTTATAAATTTTGTGTCACCTTTATACCCAAAAGAACATGGATCTCGGCTAAGAGGAGATATTGGATACATGATAGTCTTCACCTAGGTCTATCCTATGAGTCCTGGGCTAGAGGACATCCTATTAGTGTCGAGAATAACTGTGTTTATGCTATGAATAAAAATACATCGATGGCCCTTTATTCTGGCCCGTGTTCTATGGAGAACAACGTGATTTGTTGCATGGATCAGGAACTAGGTGAATGTTCTAAAAACTTAAAGAATGTTGTCATCTAAACACACCTCTAAAATATATCCAAATGTTCCAAGAAAGTGTAGTAATTACTTATACCATCCATCTATTTTCTTCCAAACGTGATAGGATTTTGTGATGGAGAACATGTCTATGATTATATGTGCTACTTTATCCCAGAAGAAGGCAACTTCCCTAAAACATTTACTGAATCTCTCAGCATCTGTGAAAGACATAATGGACATTTGGTGGCCATTTTTGATAAAAAACAAATGAAATGGATTTCAAACACATTCACGTAAGATTATCACATAATTTATGTTTAGCAATCACCAATAATTTAGCCGGGGGGAGGGGTATGTCAAAAGTTGATGATTAGAGAATATTTTCTAGAACCCGTAATGTTTACAAATTATGACAACAAAACACCGGGATTTACTTCAACTTAATTTTACATTGTTAATATTTATATTGTGTTAGTGCTCTTGAAAGATGAGCAACTATAAACCAATTATTGTTATATTAATTTGTTTTGTGAAGGAGTTCGTTTTGGACAGGATACAAGTATAATGACAACAACACGAGTCTATTTTGGTACGACGGCCATCGTGTGATGAACACTAATTGGAAAGAGGGACAACCAGCCAGTGGAGACTGCGTGGTTATTGATGCAGAAGGAAAATGGCAAACGGAAGATTGTCTTAATAGGCACACATTTATATGCATCTTAGAAGTACCATATGGTAAGAAGCTGTTTTTAACTAAAATGAATTAGCCTATACAAGTAACCTGATACATAGTTATCGATATGCAGTGGCAATATTAGCATCAGTAGTGAGAAAAGGATTGTTTATTAATCGTTTGACATACCTACATCAGTGAATTGATACTATGCTAATAATACGTGAGAGTAATATGAGCATCAACATTCTAAGGCGTTGATATTGAAGGTTACAACCACACAGTTGAAGTTTAGAGACAAAATATCAAATTAGCGTCACACATAGAAATGTCACAAAGTTAGTTATCTAGTCTAATTTTGGGTTGCTTTTTTCCTGGGGATCGTTACTTTACTTTTGTTTCATTTTACTATGTAATCAACTATTAAACATATAATGTGTAGCCTCTTTACCTGGGAAAACGTTAAAAATAAGTCTATATTTGAAGAAAGATAGAAAAGTATAATGTTTATTAATCATGTAACATCAATATA
>JAODUP010002408.1:0-11563 GCA_025642065.1 Paralvinella palmiformis
AGCATTCTTTCCCAGTTTGTATCGGATAGTAACAGTGTTTTATTGTATGAAGTATGAATTGAGTATGCTGATACATTACAATGCCATAACCGTCAGTATTTAATACAAAATCGATTATTATAATGAGAAATATTATATTTAGATCATTGGTCGGATTAATCGAGTTTCTTGATCAATCTCGAATAAAACATTATATATATATATATATATATATATATATATATATATATATTCATATCCACGTCTTTGATCATGTGAGTAAAAATGCTAATGAGCAAGTGAGTAAGCAAGCGAGTGGGTGCGGGCGTTAGAGAAAGGCACGGGAGGGAGCGCAGGAGAGATTTTGTATTATATCAACCTCAAAGATTTATTTTGAGAATTCATGCCTTAGTTCAATTCTTAACTTCAAACTCGCCGGATATTTAATCATAAATATATTTATTAAACGACTTGTTATCATGTTAAATAACCGCACGAATTCAAAGATTAAAGTTTTTATTTTTGCGCAGGCCAAAGGTTTTGGAGGTCGAAATTCAATCACTTAGCCATAAATAGAGTGCTGGCTATCAGTATTGGTGCGATGATTAATTTCTGTGGACGTATAGCATTATTAAGATGCCAAAAATGTGTGTCTAAACAAAGATCCACTATTTCGTCAGATCAGATTGTTTATGTTTCCAATAGCGTGGTGCATTATTGGATAAGTACAATGACCATGGAAGGTTACATTTAAATGTAAATCACGTATTTTAGATTTCGAAATCGGCTAGTTAAGTAATTATAAAACATATCCATCTTTTAGTTAGTTTGTTATTTTATTATCTGAACTATGCTTCTTGTTAATCATATGTTACACTCAAAACTCTGTGTAAGTAGTACAGAATAATAGTCATTCGGGATATTAAGTTATACACATACTTTCGTTATTTGGGATTTCCTGACTGGGATAAGCCCTCTATGAAAGATAGAGATATAGTTAGTTAGCTAGCTACATAGCTGAAGAGAGTGAGATGCATATTAACATAGGCGGCAAATCAAGCATAATTATTCTAGACATTGACCCTTCATCAAGGGTGTCAGCAAGGGTACTGGGTACTTTCAAGATAACAGTTTCTACTGGATGACCTTTACGATAATCGATAATCATAGTAATAAATGTCATTGAATCTATGCAATCTCAGTGCTCTTCTACACGTCTTGCAGCTACTTTTTCAATACGTTTGGCGATAAATGGAAGGTTCAATATAGGAAAAAGATTGGTCTTATTTACCTTACATAAGCCATATAGCTTGATAAACGGGCTTATGGTAGCTCGTTTCTTACATGACAACGTCACTATAATACAGCCATTGAGTCAATTCATTTGTAGTTTGTGATATTTTGTAATAATGTGGGAGCGAAGTAATAACATTATGGATCTTTCACCAAGGGCCTCAGCATTGTTACGTTGCCTAAAGCCGTGTTACTTATATCTGTTTAATAGCCATTTGTTCATATATTTGCCCAACAAATTAACATTACTGCGAAATTACGAAGTAGCATAGTGCTCATTGTGAATTTTTGACTAAACTACACTATATTAATTCAAAAAGTAAGATTTTAAAAGCCCACTTGCATAAACTGAATTTAATTTACTTTATATACTGTATCTAGTAAGACTCCCAGATTTGTGAAGTGACATCGGGAGAATATAATACACGAATATATGTATCAGCTGTATGATTATTTCACTCATAACGATAGGCTTGTGTAATAAGGATTCTATTCAATTGTAACATATCGACCGATGTTTATTTTCATGTTGGCATCGCATATTCCACATTACCGATACTATGATATACAAGTAATACGATGTGGTATCTGGTATTTTCTATTACTGTTTTTCTTAGTTTTATACAATGCGTGTCATTGCGGCTGTTGTTTTGAATATGCGTGTTTCATTGAGCTGTCATCTTCATACCCAACAATTATTTGCTCTGTATAATACATGTATTTTTGTGTTCCTTCTACCAAGAGACATGTCATTGAAGAGGTTCACAAATTTAAGAACATTTAGCTATATATTTTAGGCTTGACCAAAGGCAATTTAAATAAAGGTGTTGTGTATTCACTTATGCGATTTTATTGGCGATGATATATTTCTGAAATTGCATCATCAAGAACAATATTGTTCTGTTTTGTCAGCCAATGTTATTTTTTGTTCTTTTCATAATTATTTTTCCAATATACTGGCATTTTCTTGGTAGAACAAAAAGAAATTATTGGCGCAAAGAGAACATAGCATATGTAGTTCTAAAGCTCTGGTTTAATTTTGTTTTCATATATACATATCTTCTGGCTGTATCTAACCGTATTGGTGTCAGAGGTCTTACACATGACATATTTTAATCTACACGGAGACACATAAATGGATTCTGCTGAAACAATTAAATCATTCCGAATATATATATATATATATATATATATATATATATATATATATATATCCTCTTTTTTTCTCTCTCTCTCCCATCTCTCTCTCTCTCTCTCTCTCTCTGTGTGTGTGTCTGTATGTGTTCGTGTATGTGTGAGTGAATATGTGCGTTAATTTAACATAATCGAATAATATCTTGATTAAGAAGCACAATATATCTTCATGAATGGCTCAATACCAAACACTTTATTTTGAAAGTACATTAAAGATATCTCTGTTCTGGGAAATGCAATTATATCCTATATTGATCTACTATCTGTGTGTGGTTAGAACAGTTCGAGAAGTCAATGTTTAATTCCAAGAATACCAACTTGATTTTGATAGGTTTCTGGCGAACATCTGCAGTTTCATTGTTTATATTGCTAGTTGTTAATTGTCAATGATTATATATATATATATATATTAATGACTTTTCATTATCACGTACAAAGACGGGCTCATCAGCCAAAAATACAATATATAAGGAAACTAAGATTTATATTTATCTCGCAATAAAAACGTGGTACAAACTACTTGAAACAATAAGACAGTTGAATTAGAAAAATAACATTAGTAAATGCGGAAGGAAATAACTTTTGAATAAGTATCGTCCCTTATCTTACGAGGAGTACATATGTCTTATTTTTTTCTATACATTTGAGAATTAATTTCAACCAGGTCTAATATTCGTCATATATGTCCCCATATATTTCTATCAGTTAATACCTGGTGATGTCAGTCAAATTACTTGAATTGACAGGTGAAACTTTTCAAAATTGATGACCTTGGTTATTGATACATTATTTAGCAATAGATCCACCGGTTATATTATAAATATTTTATCACATGACTAAAAACTAACACCAAAACAATTGGATATACGACACTTAATATCATAGTTCAAATATGGACTGATCCGATTAAATTTGATTCATTCTCTGTGCCTGTTTATCATTTTGTCTTTAATTTAATTAATGTATTTTAACTACTACTGTAACTGATGAGAATTTGTTTTTTATGAATCCTTAGAAAATCGGGACAGTGTTGATAATAACCCTGCCCGAATCTGCGATCGATTTGATTTTGACGGTATGAACACATCCTTCCATTTGATAACATTTTCAGAAAGGTGTGATCCACCTGTAAATCACCTACTTGTTCAATACCCATTGATTTTGGATTTCGAAATCGGCTAGTTCAATAATTATAAAACATGTCGATCTTGAAGTAACTTTTTATTTTATTATCTGAATATGTTTCTTGATATTTATATAAGTTATACTCAGAAATCTGAGTAAGAAGTACCAAATAATAATCATTAATGAAATTAAGTTATCCGAATAATTTCGTCATTTGGAATTTCCCTGACTGGGATAAGTCCGTTTCTTGACTGTTCGACATATTACTCTTAGATTGAGAGAATTAGAAATATAGTTAGTTAGCTAGCTAGTTAGCTAGCTTCTATCACCTCCCCATGATTCACACATAGGACAGTTGTTGGACAATACTAAACGTAATGCCCCCAGGAAGGCCAATAGCGTCTGACTGTAACAGTGAATCATAAAATGTATCAACATTCATAGATAGCCACTTAAAAGGATTTGCTATGGACCACCTATCTGACATTTAAAAAAAACAGATAGTCCAGTAATAATCCATTTTGCGGAATTGCTACTTTGATTTTATTTTAGCTAAATCACTTCAGTGAGTCCATACCGAGTTAGTGTACATTCTCTTGTGGTGAACAAACTGTAATGTTTGTTAACACGCTGAGAGTATATAAAAGGATTATCTTTTCACTTAGGTTAGAGAAGAACTTCGACGCCAGACTAATCGGACGTGTATCGATATACATGGTTCATATAGGTATGATATATTCAGTTATTCGAACCCAGAATAAAGCTGAGGTCAGCATCTGAGGTGTCGAAATGTTTTATATACAGGTTTCTTTTGGACCACAGAAAATTAGTGGTGAATGTCAAAATAGTTTATGATATCTATGTAGCAAGTCACAAATGAACCATACGCACGTGTTGTTTGCTGCGAGCTGTGGTATCAAATGGTATGTTTTTTACGTGCTTCCGCTTTTTGTACGTAGCCTGCATGTAGCCGCTTTCCTGTGGGCGTGACATATTTGTCGCGTACGAAAAGCGAATTAGCTGGTTCCCACAGGCTGATGAGTAGACCAGACACATGCATAGGTATATGCATACATCTGTTAATATGTGGAGGTATGGAACATTTTATTTTTAGATTAATGTATGTATAGTTGTATTTGTATTTAGATTTATAGATGTAGGTCTCGAAGGATGTATAGATATATTGATGCTTTGTGCCTGTTGCCTCTTTATATGTACCCCCCCACACACACACACACACACACACACACACACACACACACACACACACATATATATATCATTTATTTCAGATGCAACACTCGAATAGATAGCTCAATCTTGACAAATCGAAAATCGACAATGATTGTTATAGGGGTTGATTAATTATTCAGTAAACGATTCAACGCTATGCGGAATATCTTACATATAGTATTATCACCAAACAGAGCACTAATGTTTTTGACAACTTATACCCGAATGTGTTAATATTCTGATGATTTCAGTCTTAAATTATATATAATTAATTTTTTATTCTTTTAATAATTACGTTAGTCAATTGATAGGTAATGATATGAATTATTAGTGTAGACAATAATTGACCTTTTGGTCGTTTGTTGTCGATGACACTCAAGTATTTATTTCAGAATAGTGTAGTACGATTGAAATAGTGTAGTATGATTGAAATATGTCAGTATAGTTACTGAGCAGGTATCAACTTTGCTAAAGCTAAAAGTAGGCTCATTAACTTATAAAGTAGGCTATAATATTCGATAAATTATTCTGCTGAGAGCTACTTATATGAATATGAATTTTAGACGTATATGATGATGGAACATTTGGTTGATCGCTCTTAGTAACAGTAAAATATTGTTATTAACTATATGAGAAAATATAATAATTCTTCTACTACTCAAATCTATTGGTATTGTTACTGAGCAGGTGTCCATGTTACTAACGTTAACATAAAGTTGAATAAAACATCATCTCCTTGTTAACAGACTTCCAAGAAAATTAGTCATCAATTTTAGTGAGCTGTTCAAAGAAAGACTGATCATATTAAAGAGGAAATACAGTCGTTACAACCAATTTTATGCTGGCCATAACATGTCTATTTTCATCAAGATGACATATAAATTGACTGGTGTATTCAGTGGAAATAGTTGAAGCAACATTGATTTAATGAGGTATTCAATACAGAAATATGGATAAGGTGCCAGATAACTCATAACGATTTAGAACCCTGAATGTCATTGCCAATATATATATATATATATATTATATATATATATATATATATATATATATATATATATATATATATATATATATAGTAATACTGTTCTGAGCAGATGCTATTTGTATCTCATTTCATTTGGGTCTATGCTATTGATCTCTAGACAAGTACAGAGTAACCTTGTTAAGACTCTTAATAAAGGATAGGCGGATGGATTAATTATGTTTTATTTATCTGCAGTTTTTGATCACCTTAACCTATTGAATTGTTTTCCTTTGGAATCATTAAAAAGGCCTACACCAGGGTAAGAAACAACACCCTGTTTCAGTCGCGAAAAAAACACCATGACCAGATGAATGTCTTTATTTTGGGGTGCTACAACAGTCTGTTTTCAAACCTAAGAATTACCAATATGTATTCTAAATCAGTTGGTGAAATTATTAATAGTCACAAAAATAAGATAATTGTGCCGATGATGCACAGGACAAAATGACTTTAGAATCATGCATCAACTAGTATAACATTTAATGCTCAGTTGGGCTTGTATTGCAGATATGAGCATTTGGATGATCAATAAGGATAAGACTGAATTCATTGTTTTCTCACCCAGTTAACATATGAACAAAATGAGAATGTTCACATGTAGGCAGCCAAGTCGTCCATATCTGTGAGATACGAATACATCCCTTGACAGAAACGGTAATTTAGTATATTATTCTAGATGAAAGCCCATTTCAGGTGGATGATGATGATGGTGATGATTATGGATGTTTTATGGCTACTGTCTTGGACATGATAGGATGAATAAGCCGAGCGACCTCTAACGATAGTGAAGCGAAGTAAAAGATGAAACACCCGTTCAGATAAGCCCACGCCGAATTTCGAACTCAACTGGTCCAACGTGGTCTGTGGTCCAACGCGCTACAAATTAGACCATAGAAGCGCCCCGCATTTTAGGTGGAGATCGTTTTCACAGTTTTGTATCACAGTAGATTATCCAATGCAAGTAAAACACAACACGTAGGTGATGAAGCGGAGACTGAAACAGATTCCGGATCTTGTTTGGAAATTGAAACAGATTTTGAGATAGAATATGAAAGGGATTTCCCCCCAAAAGGATGGTAAAAGGAAGATAATTAATGGTCCGATAGTGATAAATAAACATAAGTGGAAGAGCAATGGTGAAGATGTAGTGACACATCATAATGCTACCAAAGGTACCTCTGTTAAAGTTGACATTTTAAACGCAAATAACTCAAGATGTTTCAGCCATCGGGTTTTAGTCCTGTCTAGTTATTTTATAGGATTTTCATTTATTATTAGGTGTAGTGTATTATTTAGCAGCGATATACTGTTGCATGTAATATGTATGTAATCAACAATAGACTTCCATTCAGTTAGTACTGTTTATTTATTTATTTACATGTTAGTGTAGTCTAACATTATTAGTATATATTTCCTTTGCAATTGAAATGATTCAGATTGATTCATCGCGAATCGCCCTAAATGTTCTCCAGATATATTCCCAGGTTAATGAGCGTAGTTTGATTATATTACTATATATTTGTTTATTTGTTTTCTCGATGTCAAGACGTTATTTTAGTTTATTTTGTAATACTGTAGTGGGTACCCTTACATGGGTACGTGATGACGGAAATGAGAAATCATCATGTGTAATATATAATAATTATTGCATTCGCCAGGTGTTTGTCACAAGGCAGAATATTTTAATAAGCTGAGTGTGACGAATACAGTATTTTGTCAATGTTTATAAAATGTAGGTAATACCTAAGTTGATATAAGATGGAAGTACCACCAGTATATGAGGTAAAGCTATCTGTAGGATGTTAGCATTTAGTTATTTATATTTCAGTGATAATTGTAAATGTTTCTACATTTGTAACTAGACTCTTTGCTTTGGAAATGCACTTAATGTAATTCAAGATGGTCGACTTGATCTGTATCAACATTATTTATATGGAACCATTCCGAACTTAACTTGATTTAATAATCTATAAGCTTATGAACAGTATGTAAAGCGATAGCATTATTTATTTAATAATTTGCTTATAAGATCTCTTGATGAAAATATCATATGCAGACGTCATGATAAATTATCTCCACGTCGAGACTATTTTCTGGTTGATGATATCTCTGTATAAATATAAGTATGTCATTGAGCTATAAACTATGATCAGTGTCTTAAATATATTTATGAGTGCTCAATGTAATTTTTGTTGCTCAAATGTAATTCTAGCCTTCGTAATATAAAGATGGCTGTAAATATTATATTCCATGGTCGAGTCGAATTTTAATATGCTAATCCGTGTCTAATTTTTATTGAATTGTTATAATATCATGAAGTGGTATTTTAGCCAATTAATTGTATTTTGAAACCTTTTTGTTATTGGTGCAGGATGTTTTGGCACAAATGTTTAGTTCACGTATCATCTCCATCTGCCAATCCACAACTGTAAGAATAAAGTATCGTCATCAGTAGCCTGCGTCATTACTGTTACTATGGACAGCTACTAGTATATTGCTATATCGACATACAAATAGATAGATATTGACAGATAGTTTCGTAGATAGATCAATAGATAGGTAAATAAAAGTTCATGTATAAACCATTGACATAGCCCATACTAATAATTATAATAATTACAAATTTCTATAACACCAATATCCTCGAAAAGAATCGAGTTTTGTGGCGAATCTATTAAAGGGGTTGGAATAAATCATAATTCAGGTACAATACAAAATTGATCAACAAATGATCTGATGAAATGTAATAATAATAAACTAGGCGAATGATGGTTACCTTAGAAGTATGATACCGCATTAGTAAATACAGAAGACAACATATGTTAAGGAGGCTTTAGGTAATACTGGGTTAGAGAAGACGTTAATGTTACATACACATACAAATATCGTCGGTGAATTTATCATATATTTAACTGACAAAGACCAGCCTCTGATCTTACACAATTGCCAGAGATAAATGATTAACATCAAGATTACATGAAAATGTTAAACGGTGAGTACAAATCTGATTTTTAGCAGCGTATTGTGCTTCTTATAATATGTCCAGATGTTTGGGTGTTACATTTATGTAATTATTTATTAATGACATTTTCACGATTATGACATTTTAATCATACGTTTTGTGACGAATATCGAACAATAACGTATTCATTGGTTATTACTATCTGAAGTTTAAATCGATGCAGACGCAATAGCAAAATTTGAGCAAAATATTCCATTTCTTAATTACACCTTGCCTACTTGTATTTCATGAATAAATGTAAGATACATTTGACTTATTTATCTATTCTTTATAAGAAATATACTTTATCGTTGGCAACAAATATAAAAGAACTCCATATTTCATTGTAATGTATTCTAGCGTCGTAGGAGGTTGATTCATTGCATCTAGCACATCTGGCACGGTTGAGTGCTATGGAAACAAACACTTGCTGCACTAACAAGTAATTGGTCCAATGTACAGAAGTTACATTTATTGAATCTACCTACATAAATGCGTTTGAAATTAGATTGATGGCTGAGTTTCAAGACCAAATAGTCGTAAATTTGTAATTGTAGGCCATGAGAAACCACAAAAATCAACAGATCCAACACCAGTACTAACAACAACACATCAAAAACTAAAACATTAAGAACAGACTTGACTGATTTATAAAGTAATACGTAAGCTATTTACACAGCCGTGATAGCGCAGTTAGTGAGAGCGTAGGACTCGTAGCCGAGCGGTCGCGGGTTCGAGGCTACGTGAGCTGCAGTGTTGTCATGTGGCGACTGGTTCACTCATTCATAA
Source organism: Paralvinella palmiformis (assembly GCA_025642065.1). Classification (NCBI taxonomy): domain Eukaryota; kingdom Metazoa; phylum Annelida; class Polychaeta; order Terebellida; family Alvinellidae; genus Paralvinella; species Paralvinella palmiformis. Next base: position 9,642 of record JAODUP010002408.1, read on the forward strand.
ACAATGAGAACCTGACAGGACGCGATGGCTATGTGTTTGAGTAACGCTTTGCGCCTATTATGGCAGCATGCGTTGTATGCTTCCTTGGGAGTTGAGATGTGTGCTGGGTGGAAACAGGTCTGAGTCAGGGATGATAATACTGTACAGTGCCTCAGAACAGGGTTACCTGATTCTGGCGCTATATAAACATGCATCATTATTATTATTATATGGAAAAAAGCGAAAGGACGACGAAATGGGTCTCGATGGGAAAACAATGTCAGTTGAGAATTCAGCGCAGAAATTCCTTCTCTGTAGTATCTGTCTAAAGCGACCATCCCAATACCATGAATCAGGATATCAAATGTGTTGATGTAATCAGTGGTATAGTTGAAGTTCAATTATCAAAGCAATTGGATTCTAAGACAGGAGGTGTAGATAATAAACAGCTAACCTATTACTTGTTTATTAGCTCTTAATCCTGAAAGTGAGATATGAGATATGCACACCAGGCTTACGTTTCAGCCATTGTGAAAGTGTATATTTCCTGACTTTTAAACATATTTCGAATAGACAAAGGAACCACACACACACACACACACACACACACACACACACACACACACACACACACACACACACACACACACACACACACACACACACACATATATATATAAACAAAGGAGTTTAATTAAAAATACACAAGAGACAATAGCATCTTTGATTACATCATTAACGAGTAATAATCTGATAACTAAATGTGATGGCAGTATAAAGGACAGCTGAACGCTTCTCAATGTCAAATTATTTTGTTGACAGGTGTCTTAGGAATCAATTGAAGTATCGTCGTTGAACAAAATGAATAAAGTAACTTGGCCTGAGTAAATATTACTGGGAAATAAAGGAATGATATTACGTAATAAACAACAATATTATGAGGTGCCATATCAACTTTATCAAGAAGATATGAAGATATCCCTTTTAATTAGTTGGAATTCTACCAGAATAATAATGTTGTCGATGTTTTGTTTGTAACTAAATGTCGACTGCAGATAATACAACTTTCTGTCGAAATAGGTCAGAGAGATTAAACTTTTAATTATAGATATTTAATAACGTGTTTTTGCGAGCAGACAAAACAAACTTGAGTGATGGAAGGGCATCAACCTAACTATTCTAAGAAAGAAACTGGATTCATGTTCCTTCAAATGATACAATTTCAAGAAGAAGTGCATTTGATAAGATTTTGTATGAATAGAAATGTGATTTAAGTGAAATAAAAGTCAGACGTCTTATTTAGTACGTGTACTCGTGTGCGTATTTATGTATTTATTTTGTTTGGATGCGAGTGTTTTAATACACAGTTGCGTCTGGTGTATCTTTCTAGTGTGTGTTTGTGTGTTTGCATGTGTGTACGTGTGAGAAGGAATTCACATGGTATCTATAATTCAAAAACACAAACAGGAACACTCACATACATAAGAACATGATAAATAGATAAATAGCTGCGTATTTAGTATTATCAATTATTTTTTTGTGATTTAAATTTACATAATCTACTGTTATATATAGTTCATCGTGTTCAGTGTTATTTCAGATATTGTCATTCGATGAATATGTATGTTAATATATAGAAATAAAGATATATAAATACAGTATTTTTTATATATATATATATATATATATATATATATATATATATATTATATATATATATATATATATATATATATAATAAATTAAATTTTTAAAAAGAATTTTTAAATACAGTAGAAAGGGCCATTGACTATAGTCGTATATAACAAACAGTCTGTATCAGCTCTCACACTACAGTATGACAAAAGCGCATAACTAATAGACACTGACACAAACAGTATTTTATTATTTATTTTATGAATGTTACACTATTTGAAAAGTAACAGGAAATTATCAATTTAAAG
>JAODUP010002413.1:0-11458 GCA_025642065.1 Paralvinella palmiformis
AAAAAAAAAAAATTTTTATTTTTTTTGAAGGTATCAAGGGTCTTGCATTTCTGATGGTTACTGGAAGATAATTCCATAAGGTTGCAGCACCCTTTCTGGAACATTTTTACCGTATGTCACTCCATATTGTTGGTGGCAAGAATATCCAACTGAGACATAGACCTTGTCGGCATAGAAACGACAAGTTCCTCTCAGATGAGGGAAGTTACTTAAAGTTACATCAAAATATTGTACGCGACCAATAAAACCAAGCAAATGCAGGGAGTTCAACACTGGAAAATTTTTGGGGGAACCCAAACTAAGAAGAATTTTTGTACTTTGAGGGTCACAGATGTTTGGAAACATATGGGAGAGCGTTGCCGAAATCACCCGATAAGTTATCAGGGCGTGTGCCAGTTTTTTGGCATCCAATGTGATGTACCGTCTGATATGACAAATATTACGAATTTGGTAATAAAGGTTTTGGGATTTTGATTTACTTGCCTCTCCATGGTCAGGGATGAAACAAGATATAAACCTAAGTTCTTCACTGACGATGCTACAGAAGCAGTATTCTTACCTACCTCAAGCCGTAATTCCTCATTTATCCCAACCTGATGTTTTGGGTTAAATATAATGAGCTCTGCCTTTTCCTCGTTTAACTTAAGCATGTTTGCATTCATCAAAGTACTGATATCAGCCAAGCAAGCTTCCAATTTCCTTGCAACGTCGGACAAGTTGTTTTGGGCATGATCACCATATAAACCTGGGTATCATCTGAATAACAGTGGTAGAGCAAATATGTCGGCTACACATCGCAACAATTGCCAAGTGCCGATCCTTTTGGCCTTGTGGGCCAAGTACCGATCCCCGTTTACTCATTTCTAAAACTCACTTAGGACTTGACTGCGTCATATTCGTTATGGCCTAAACATATTTACGATGCAAAATGCCCATAACGTGCATATCAATCGTACAAAAGCGTGTAGCATATATTTGTCACTATATATTAATCATAACTTTACTAAATGCCCATTATTTTTTATATATGTTTAGGCATGTGCACAATAAAATTAGACTATTAAATCAGTAACGAACGAACGTAGATGACGTTTATGCCTTTCATTATCCTCATTGATTATATGAACTCCAGATTGAGTAATTCAATTAGATTGAAATCAAATATTCTGCTCATACAAGATTGGTGACCATAAAGACGTGGCCATCATTAGTATAATAGCGATGATAAAGGTTAATGAAGTTCGTAATTATAGTATCATTTCTAGGCAACCAATATTCCTGTCAATCAATTATGATGAAGTTGTCTACTAAATTAGGTTTTGTCATGTGTCTGATGGATGCCAACTAATCAAATCCCTCATTCTAGACACATATGTCGTTAGAATCGGTCAAATATCGCAAACAATAATATTATATGATGGACTTCGTAAATAGAGTTTATTTATGCATTCTAAGGGTTATGGCTCAGGCTATCTTAATCCAGTACAGACATATTCAAATTAAATATCTAGACGAAAAAAAAACCGTAATTATTTTGCCATTTATAAAATATAACAATATAACAATAATATTTTATGTAGCGCCTTATTGAGTTTGAGTTGATTTCAGATGCGGTGAATTGAAACAATAATAAAACATGTTCAGGATCATTCAATAGAAACACATTTCATACACAGGCTTATAAATATCATAAATAGTTTAATTAAACAAGTGGGTTTTAAGAACTTTATGAATTAGGTCTGTACTTGCTGCAATTTTAATGCAATAAGGTAACTTAGTCCACAGTTTCGTGAATAATGCTGAGACAGAGTTTCAGCTGTTTGGTACAATCCAAACTGAACAAGACTCAGGTCGCATCAGTTTCACTGGCATATGATGTTGGGTCAGGTCGCTTAGGTAGATTGGTGCTGTTCCACGCAGTACATTAAACATATGAAAGAATATATTATATAGTGATATGAAACGTATGTACATACATTATAAAGGATAGGGATACTTATGTTTACAAAACATATGTGTGCTAAGCTGTCATGTCATTTATTAGATGGCCTTAAAGTCATGGATACGTGACTATTAACGGGATTACAAAGATATTTAATGCCGAGCCGTGTAATAATATTGCAACTGTTTTAGTATGGATTAAGTAATTCGCTGTTCCTAAAACGGATCCCCGTTTACTCACTTCTGAAACGCAATGAGGACTTGACTGCAGTTTTCGTTGATCTCCAAAACTCTAATTGTTTGAGTAGTTTGGAGAAGGGAAAGTTAGTTATAGGACGATAATTCTTCATCTATTTTGTTTATCTCACTCATACCTCTTAATAAGCAATTTATAATGTTTCCTTCCAAATACAACGGCATCAATGGCTCAGGCACTGACCTATTCAAACTAACTTTTATCAGTGGTACAAGGTGATTTCTTTGAAAGCCAAATGGAGAGTGGATCTAACTCACATGACTTGTTCGTTGATTTGTTGATTACCTTCTTGACCTAAACTGCAGAGGCTGTTGGAAGTATCTCGATAATTTTCCCATTTAACATAATATCCACATCCATATCAACAATGCACGTATTATTTGGAGAACAAGAAATATATTTTATTTTTGATGTGCACACGTGTTTAATTGTGTATTTACAGTCTAACCGTACCTTTGTGCTAACCTTGGAACCAACCTGGCTGAAAATTGTCAGAACGGTGGGGGGCATTAGAGTGGAAGAGGGTTATTCGGGGTGAGGGATGGGATTGTCGATGGTGGATGAACGAGTAGAGTACATGATTGTGTACAATATACATATAATCTGTTGTTTGGATAATAAGAGACCATATATAGAAATAGCAATTTATGCTTTGTGTTTACATTACATCTGTTGATCAGGTGTTTAATTACACGTGACTTCTGATCAATTGTTAACCCTAATCATAACTTTATTTAATCCAACGTGGATAGCACGATCAACACCATCATGATCACAACCTAACTGTTTGTCACTCAGATTACATATACACATTACAGCCAATCACCAAACGATTTTCGTTATATGACCGAGGATATTGAGCAATGAACACACACAATACACCCATGATTTAAGAGCATTGGTGCATCTAAGTGATATATCGGCATAAGACTTTCTCACATTACCAGAAATATTTCACGGTCTTGTTTGGCGGTATTAAAGGGGGGTTGGGATGTAGTTATATGGTAATGATGGTATTCGTATTGCGTAAGCATTGGTGATGGTTGAATAACGGGGGTTGGTAAATTGAGGCATTATCATGGCAGTAAATCGAGTCTTTATCAAAGGTCAGCAGTAGCTATTTGAGGGTGACGGATGCCGGGGCTAGCATATATATATATATATATATATATATATATATATATATATATATATATATATATATATATATAATCTCCTTATCAAAGAAACTAAGCCCAGTTTTATTTGTGAGTGTTGACTATAATACCTCTTATAAATAGTGCTCTCTTGAAGAACAGGACACGCTATCTGTACTAAATTATGTTGTTGTATTTATTGATGTGGCCATCCATAAATATTACTTTACATTTGACACTCCCACTTATTTCGTATGTAAATACTGTATTCCTAAAGAACAAATAACCTGTTAAATATATTGTAAACCGTAAATTGAGTGACTATTTCTATATCAATTCAATAGAGAGTGAACTATTTGGCCTGCTTCTGAACCGTTTATACATGAACTAGAAACCTTTCTTCAAACAATCTTTGTCGTTTTGACAGGAATCCGAGCTTACATACAAAATGTAGACACGTAAATAGTTGTCATTGTTGCATAAAGTAATGTTCTATCTGTGTCTACATAACTACATTCAGATACAAATAACGTTAGCATTAGTGCTGACATTAAAATTTATATATATTTTATATATATATATATATATATATATATATATATATATATATATATATATATTTTAAAAGATTTTTTTTAATTTAAAGGGCGCTGAATGAAACTAAATTTAATGATATAAATGCTACAACATGATACACATAACATCATTCTTACAGAGGATTCATCTGAAACAAAAATCCCATTTTAATCTATCTGTCATTATTATAACAGAGTTCTAGTCGACTTTCGCCGCCAGATAAATGGCAAATGATCTAATTTCCGATCAAATAACGTGACAAATACACATGAACTAGAAAAGAAAAAAGGCTTTTTGATTTGTAGCTTTACAAAATGATATATATATATATATATATATATATATATATATATATATATATATATATATATATATATATATATATATATATATATATATATATATATATAAAAAGATTGGTGATTTTAAAGGAAGGGGACAGCTCATTATGGTATAAATGATACACAGTGATACACATAACACCATTCTTGCAGAGGATCGATCTGAAATAAGAAAAACAGATTTTAATCTAATCTGTCTTTACTATAACAGAGTTCATGGCTTCTAGTCGTATTTTACCCCCAGATAAATGGCAAATTATCTCATTTATGTTTAAATGATTTGGTCATACATTATTTAAAAGCCGAGTACATCCAGATGCTGGCTTGCCAATGTCGACTGTTGATGAAAGTAAATCTATCTTGTCCATTATTTGGGGTAACAATCAAAAGAAATAAGATTAATTATGTTCACACGATGTTCACAACTCGTTATTTTCTAGTCCAAATCTTGTCATTCTCAATAATGTGAAAATATAACATGTTTATTTCCTATTTTGTCTTTTAACCAATAATAATTCGAAATAATCTTGTAACAGTATATTAGAGTGATTTAGCTTAGTTCGTTAGGTTTTATTTTAATTAATGTTTTATTACTTCTTATACTATTACGTCATAATACTAAACACCTCTATATTGTAATGTGTCATTTTATAGGAAATTTATATTTTATCATATCATATTAATAATGGACAATTTTGAACATGATATATTTTATGAAAAGAGTGCTATATAAATATGGTATATACATAAATAAATAAAAAAACGGATACAAATAGTTGTTTTTCATAAGCGTATTTTATCTCATTTTACTTCTTGTTATAAGAATATGTTGCAATTGAGGTTGAACACTTACCATTATGATTTGGAGAAACGTTTACGTTTTGTATTAGAAACTGAGATAAATCTACTACCATCTCTCTGAGAGATATAGATATCACTACCTCAATAGCTTGATGATCTTCTTCTAATTTAGCCGAAAACAAATTGTAAACCGTAATCCAATATTACCAAACACAAGTGATAGGATGATGTTAAAAGAAATCTCACTAATATAAATATATTAGATCTTCATACATGAAGGCCATTTATCTTAATAACTTGTGTATCCATAGAAGCATCATCTTTGGGATTCTACTGATCTTTTCATTTCCAATATAATCTCTGGAATAAGTAGAATCTAAACAAATAAATCGTCAAAGAATAAAGGACAATAATTTATCTGTGGACATCCTCAGCTGTGTGATGTGTGATAAATGTAACATTCGTGATAATAAATTAAACAATATCGAGTGGGTTGAAGTTAATAATGACGTATCATCAACAACATACTTAGTTGTTTTATGTTGTATTACCATAACTGACAAAGATCTATCATGACAAATGGTAAAACAGTAGCCGAACAGTTTAGCTGGATCCGATTATAATAGATGATCCATTTGTCTAATGGGAAGTGAAAGCGTATAACAGACTGTGTCTCTGGAAGGCTTATGTTTTGTATGAGCACCTTATCGAAATGTGCAAGGATGATTTAGCGAAGCTTCAAACAACCTGAAAGATGTAATAAATAATGAATGAGGATTTAATTACACATCTCTTGGCATTACATCTTATGTTGCAATTTCCATTAATTGAAAGTATTTAAGGTGTCCACACACCGACGACGGAGCCATCAATATAATAGCGAAGTAAAACTTGCATTAATATATCACAGTCAGGATTGCCAATTTTGGTCATCCATCAACGGGCTCACAATATATCATGATGAAATATTTACATATTATAAAACTCTCTCGTGATAATTACAGTAGGCTGTACACCCGACAAGTGCTCATTTTCTAATACTGGCTCTACTACAAGTATGTCTAAACTTGGGTTATATGTTGCCCTTAAAACAGCAAGAAGAAAGAACGTTTCGAATAAAGTAAAAACAATTATACAGATCGGTGATATCACTTCTAGGCTAAACATCCTGTCTGAATATTGTGTAATGAACGATGTCTACCTACACACATCTTCAACACAAATTCCTTGGATTAGCCTTGACAGACATGGCGCGCTCTGAGAAAAAATCAATTAGTGAATATATTGACGCCTCTCGAAAAAGACTCTTTAGGTATTTATATTGAAACCAGGTAATTTGGGATAAAGTTTAATTATATTGGTTTCTGTTCTAACAGTAGTAACCTCACCACAAAATGATTCCTATGAGTTATCATTTAATCATCACATTTTGTACTATAGGGCTATTTATCTAGCTAACGTTTGATCTACCAAATGGGAAGAACTCTATACCATATTAGCTTCTGTGTGAGTTAGGTAATTATATGGAACCTGTTCCAATGGCCAAATGCTTTTACAAACACTTTTACATAAATATATATCTGCCCACCCATTGAGAGACATTGACCTCGTGTCAGGACATGGATGGTTTTCACTTAATTATATAAACGTCAACTCTTGAACATGATAAGCATATCTATCAACCCGCTGACCTATGCTAAAACATTAAGCTCATAATGATTCACCAAACATTATGTATGCTAGAAATTGGATATCCTAACATTATATTATTGTCGTTCTTCACTTTAAAGCTCCTCAGTTATGAATGTATCATTTTTTGTCATAATTTATTTTTAAAAAAACAACTGATTATCCGATCAGCAATTACCTAAAATTACGCTTTCATATTTTCATCATTTGTTGACAGATAAATGGAGAATGGTTGCATTTACCCCGATGTGATAAGGCCGTCCGACATCAAATAGATAATGATATCAAAGTGTTGGCTCATTCTCGCCTATTAATTGACAATGATGAAATCCTTATATTTGTTCTTCTATAATAATCACAATTAGATGGAATATTCTCACGATTGGCTAACTGATAAGCTTATTGGTCAAGGTCCTTGCACTTAGACAATGAACTTAGGCCATAAAATGTGATTAATTATGATATTGACTTTATATTTTCTTAAGTAATTAAGAACAAAGTTATGTGAATTCTACAGCTGATTATCTAATAATTGCTGCATACAATATTATTGTTTATAGACATATGTGTACATTAATAATGTTATCCTAGCTATAAGATAAAATGACCCTTTTCTATTAAGCATTAGTTAGAAGTGTAAAGTCTTTTGCATCAGCATTGACATTGGATATTTAGATTTGTGGTGCAGATTTTGTTCTTCTCCAAGTTCTAAAGACTATCCTTTACATTTTTAGTACAATAGCATTATTCTTTATGAGTAATCTGTTATATGCGGACCACTCTAGTATGTAACGAGTGTGCACGCACCCCCATAATTTTCATGTGAAGCTATTATTGCATACCAAATCTCAGTGTCTTTTGAGTACCTATTTATGCACAGGAAAATATTATATATTAACTATTGAATAGTAACAGAGATCTTGCTTCCTACTATAACAAACAGTTAACGTTTACTATATTGCTCTATTAATTGTTTTGCCCTGGGTCGATTGTTGGTGTCATGTAGCTGTCCTGGTTCATGTAAAAAACCTAAAAAGAGGTAGGCTGTTAATCACAATCTTTTATATGAATGGTTGTCATTACTCCCATACATAAATTAAATATTTTGTGTTGTAAATTTAGACCTAGTTGTTTAACAGTACACAAATTGAACTATTGACGACATGGCAGTGCCCACGCTGATGCCATAAAGATAATCATCAACATTACAATTATCACCATCCTTCTCATCATGAGTATTCTTAAGCCTTTGTCACAGAGAGGAATACGACATTGGTATTATGTATCCCTATGAGCTAGAAACACGCAATGTTCTTCACAACAATATAGTGCCAACTTTATTTTTATGTCCTACATGTATTAATCATGTCGGAAACCTTCCATCCTAAATGCCTAAATATAACAACAACATTATAGCGTTCGCGTACTTCACAAATATACAATATCCGATGTTTATCATGGCATGTGAATGCCGTTTCCTTGAGTAGTTGAGTTTTTAGCTCAAGCCTTGAAAGTGATGTTATATATATATATATATATATATATATATATATATATATATATATATATATATAGAGAGAGAGAGAGAGGGAGAGGGGAGAGAGACAGGTGTATGTTGTGTGTTGATTTGTGGCACTTAGAAGAATACAGTTCAAATGGCCTCTTTTGTTAAAGTCTAGATATCGTTTCCATTCGATGAATCTCAAATAGCCAAATTATCACGTTTCAAATCCAAATTTAATTTGATTTTAAGATTAAGAATTTTTTTAAAGCAATGTAATAAATATATTTGTTTTAAAGTTGATTTGAGTTCTTTTTTAGCTATATATCTTATAGTATTTTAGCTATTTTACAATAATATTTTAACTTAAGATGAATGTTAGAATTAATAATAATAATAATAATAATAATGCATATTTAATAAAGCGCCCTTACTAGCAGGAGCCATTCAAAGGCGCTGTACAAATAATATGTAATATAATAATACCCCAAATAATGTCTGCAAAAACCCTGTAATGATTTAAAAGATAATAATTATTTATCTGTGAAAGCGACCTTAAATAGGTGTGTTTTTAGAAGAGATTTAAAATTTTCAAGAGTCGACGCATTTCTAATATTTGCCGGCAACTTATTCCACAAGGTGGGGGCTGCAACATTAAACGCACAATCACCATATGACTTGAGCCGAGACACTGGCACCTGCAGTGGTATCTGACTGGATGACCTGAGTTTTCGGGATGACTTTCTAATGGAAACCAGTTCACACAGGTATTCTGGCGCCATATAACAGGGAGTTACAATAGTCTATACGAGATGTAACAAAGGCATGAACTACAGTTACAAGTGATTCCTGTGTCAAGAATGCTTTTAAACAGTGGATGTTCTTAAAATGGTAGTAGGCAGATCGGCATACTGATGTGACATATTCATGCATGTTAATACATTGGTCAAAAATAACCCCTAGATTTTTTACTGACCCATTAGGGGTAATCGAAGATGCACCCATCTGTAATGCTGGTGTCTTTAGGGATTTAACACAATGTGGTGATGCCAAATATAAAATATTTGTTTTATTATCATTTAGTTTTAGAAGATTTTGAGTCATCCATAGCCGAATATCGGCAATACAATGTTCTAAATTCTTCAAGGAAGAGGATAAATTTAACTCATTGTCAGGATCCAGTGATATATACAGCTGTGTGTCATCAGCATACAAGTGATATTTAATCCCATATCGCTGCGCAATGATCCCAAGAGGACGGTTATACATTGTGAAAACCAGAGGACCAAGAACTGAACCCTGTAGTACACCAGATAACAAAAACTGAATGTCAGATAAAATACCATGAACAAACACTCTCTGGGAGCGTTGTTCCAGATAGGATCTAAACCATTCAAGTACTTTACCTGACAGACCAAACATGTCTTTTAACCTAGAGAAAAGTACATTATGGTCAACTGTATCAAATGCAGCAGACAGGTCCAGCAGAACAAGTATTACTGGCTTACCTTGATCAATTGACATCATAATATCATTTTTCACTCGAACCAAGGCTGTTTCAGTGCTGTGACCACTTTTATAGGCAGACTGTAGTGATTCATTAAGGTTATTATTGATTAAATATTTGTTTAGATGGAAAGCAACTGCCTTTTCTATAACCTTAGATAAAAATGTAAGATTTGAAACAGGTCTGTAATTGTTTAGAATATTACAGTCCATAGTGTGGTTTTTTATTAATGGTTTTACAAGGGCAGCTTTCATGGTGGAATGAATATCCAGCTGGAGTCACATCACCTACAATTTTCTGGTCTGAAACATTACCAGTCAGCCAAGTCTCTGTAATGACAAGAACATCAAGATCCATATCCTTAACAACATCAGATATTTCATCAGATTTATTACAGATCGACTGACAGGTAATAAGACCAATACTTACATTTTGTACAGCTGTGCCATTATATGGTTTTATTGGCACAGTGATCAAATTACTGGCATCAGACCCAATCTGCTTAGGATGTTTTCCACTACGTGGGCGCATCGCTAAACGAATGGTATTACCACCATAGGGTCGTAATGCAAGCAACTGATCTCTACTATAATTCATTATAATTATAGAAATAAAATAAGTGAAAAATAAAAATAAAACAAAACATACACAAGCAAAAACCGAGTTCTTATGGGAAACACTGGAGCGGGCGATAATATAGGGCGTCAAATCAGCAGTTAAAAAGAAAATACAAGAAATACAAAATAACTAAATATAATCAATTTATATTAATATAAATTAAATCTATATTACATAATATGCAAAATACACCAGTTTTACTGGTATCACTTATCTAATAGCTGAACTATCCGAGAAATATTCCGGTGCCATTACATCGAGAGCCGGTCATATTTCCCGCCACAAACTAACTCAAAAGTGCATTAAATATATATATATATATATATATATATATATATATATATATATATATATATATATATATATATAGATCACTAATCATAATATATTTGGTCTTAATTTCATGACACATCTTCGTATTTAGTTGTATGATCGAATTAACTTCTAGTAAGGATATAGAGGAATCAGCTATATCAAGTGTCATGGAACTAAAACAGAAGAACATATTGCCAAGGATGGCGTCAATATATAACCATATAAGAAAATATTCGTTAATATATATATATATATATATATATATATATATATATATATATATATATATATATATATATATATATATATATACCAAACAACGAATGCACGTAAAGAAAAACCTTGTAACAATGTTAATAACACACCATTCCTAGTGACAGAGAAATAGATGTAGGTCAGATAAAATTGTTATGCCGTCCTCTTTTTTTGTTCTTAAATATTGTTTAACACATAGCATTATTCACTTGATTCCGTGTATAATGCTTAATATACACGCCTAAATGAGCTTTTAGTAATCATTAGTAATATACAGAAAAATAGAAACAGGTGACGAGACCCCCCCCTTGAAATTCCAGGTCATAATTATAGTGAATACTTTTCATTCGCATCTTAGGATTCATGGACCTCATTATAATTATTTTCGCTTAAGCGACATTGCATTCACACCTTAAAAGGAATATGTCTGATGGCAACATGACATATGGTCTCACACCGAATCATGGCCATACTCATAAGCCACATATTAAAACAAAAAAGACATTATATTCTTCAATACAG
>JAODUP010002411.1:0-11855 GCA_025642065.1 Paralvinella palmiformis
ATGCCAATGACATTAGATCACCTCCCAAGTAAACAAATATTCAATAATTTACAACTATGCAAGGATATATTTCAATCTTTATTTTATTCTTTTTATTTAACCATGTTCAATATGTTATGCAGCCTGCTTAACATATTGAACATAGTTAAATGAAAAGAATAAAATGCCAGCTATTTAGAAATAATTAAATGAAATGTCATGCTTATGTCCAAGGCACCAAACATACATATAATAATAATAATGTCCATACAAATGCATTCAATGTAAACAGTTAATTCAGGTATTATTGCATCTGATGAACATTAATCTTTCAAAAGTTAGCTCTGCAGCAGACATCTATCAGGACGGAATACTCTACCCACAACAATGAATAGTCTTTCTACGTGGAAAGACGAGGCAGAGACACCGAGATAATCAGCTGTAATGTTTGCCAGCATAGGGAGGTTCCTTTGCTGGCTATTTCAGTATTGAAGTAGATCACTACTTGGGTCTGTGCATGACTGACTCATGTAGTCATTAATCTCAGATAGAGCAGCAGTTGTTGTAATGGTAGGAACATTGTTGTCATCATCCGACATAAAATTCCGGAGGTCATCAACTCTCTGGCGTTTTGGGGGTTGGCTTAATACTGTTGACATGACACCTCTATATATGTTAAGAAATGAATAAAAAGTATACGTTTGTTGGAGTATTTAAATCATTTGGAGACGTGAGATTATGCTAGTAGTCTGTCAACTTGTCCAATCAAAATCATAGGTATATAGTCAGACACACCGGCTGATTTTTCTATTGAACTCTATCAGTGCTCAAATATTACTAGTCCAAGTTCAAAGTTGCCACACTGAGAACATGTTCAAATATACACAGGTGGTAGACCACTAGAAATGATCCAATAATGTAATCAGGGCACAAATGAAAACAATTCACATTTACTTGCACCAAATTTCAAACACTATCTAGGAACATGATCAGATGATCCGCAAGAATACAGTATATCTTTTGGACTACAATTCCAGATGGCCTTCAAGGAACATGGTTTACCCCATGGTAAGCCATAGTGTCTATATTGCCTATTGGACACAATTGTTGTAGTCATCCGTTATATTGCACAGACAAAGTAAAATGAGGTATTGATGTGGGACTCACTAGCATTCAGGTAGACAGAAATTGCATAATAATTGTCACAAACATTTGCATAATCACAGTATTGGTTTTAGTTAAGTTCACATTAATGTTAATGCATGGCATAACATTCATACTTTCTGTTTCAAACCAAAGTGAACTAATCTGACCAATTTCTAAAGACATTATTCTAAATTAATTTTGGGAGAAAAATGACTATAAAGACAAATGGAAATAATTGAAAACAATATTCTGTTTATGGTGAAAGTACTCTGAGTGTACTCTGAAAATACCAGTACTTTATGAATGTACTCGAGTACAAATACTGATTACTTCCCGTTATGATTATTGAATACATCCGAGTACTTCAAATTGTGTACTCCAGTACAATGAGTACGAGTACAGGATACATCGGCCCCAACCCTGGATAACATACAGTCGGATCACCAAATCAACACATATTGACGAAAAGACAATTAATGCAGCTACTACTCCAACAAAATAAATGCCATAACACATCTTTTCCATATTCGTTACAAACACATAATGATTGCTCATTGCTAGGACAGGAAATTAAGACATGTTTTTAACAGAGGGCACGGTGAGTAGAAGGCGTCATAGAACGGCATTATTCCTTTATATATATTACATTGTACTGTTTATCTGAGCTGATCATTTCACGTTGTCGAGGTTTGTAATTGGCCGAGTGTTCGTTAATGGTGTCCCACGATTAAAAAAAGGTGAAAGTCCTTGCAATCGCGGTTAGTTGCTCTAGCATTGTTTCTTTGAGTAGACAAAGCAAACCATTGCCAAAATAACTGTTGATATATATATATATATATATATATATATATATATATATTTTTCGTGTGTGTGTGTGTGTGTTAGTGTGTATAATAAGCACAGGACAGAGAATTCGAACCAGAATTAACTCTTGGACTCTTCAGGGGACTGAATCCAGATGGCGACTTTTCTGCTGAGAATGTGTAATGTCTCACCAGTCTGCTCAAGCAAAATCTAAAATACGAATCACCACAGCCGTGGGTTTGGGTGTAAAACACCCAAGTCAGATCACGGCAGTAGTGAGAATTTTAGTTTTTCAGAGATTTTTTTTAATTCTGATCTTTTTTTTAAAACCATTGCACTGCTTGATATTTTCAACAGGTCTGAACACTACTATAAAACTGTTTACTTAATGTTATTAAAATGATACTATAATAGTAATATGTATATTACTCAAATTATTCAGGAATACGTCTATTGGTAACTATATTAAGACAAAATTACCTGAAAATTTCAGTGTGGAATTCACCTGTTTACTGATTAACTAATATAATATACATAATAATATATATATGATATAATTATATATATATATATATATATATATATATAAGGAATAATGCCGTTCTATGACGCCTTCTACTCACCGTGCCCTCTGTTAAAACCATGTCTTAATTTCCTGTCCTAGCAATGAGCAATCATTATGTGTTTGTAACGAATATGGAAAAGATGTGTTATGGCATTTATTTTGTTGGAGTAGTAGCTGCATTAATTGTCTTTTCGTCAATATGTGTTGATTTGGTGATCCGACTGTATGTTATCCAGGGTTGGGGCCGATGTATCCTGTACTCGTACTCATTGTACTGGAGTACACAATTTGAAGTACTCGGATGTATTCAATAATCATAACGGGAAGTAATCAGTATTTGTACTCGAGTACATTCATAAAGTACTCGTACTTTCAGAGTACACTCAGAGTACTTTCACCATAAACAGAATATTGTTTTCAATTATTTCCATTTGTCTTTATAGTCATTTTTCTCCCAAAATTAATTTAGAATAATGTCTTTAGAAATTGGTCAGTTATCATTTTAAACCAGAATCACCGTGGATTAGTTCACTTTGATTTGAAACAGAAAGTATGAATGTTATGCCATGCATTAACATTAATGTGAACTTAACTAAAACCAATACTGTGATTATGCAAATGTTTGTGACAATTATTATGCAATTTCTGTCTACCTGAATGCTAGTGAGTCCCACATCAATACCTCATCTTACTTTGTCTGTGCAATATAACGGATGACTACAACAATTGTGTCCAATAGGCAATATAGACACTATGGCTTACCATGGGGTAAACCATGTTTCTTGAAGGCCATCTGGAATTGCAGTCCAAAAGATATACTGTATTCTTGCGGATCATCTGATCATGTTCCTAGATAGTGTTTGAAATTTGGTGCAAGTAAATGTGAATTGTTTTCATCTGTGGCCTGATTACATTATTGGATCATTTCTAGTGGTCTACCACCTGTGTATATTTGAACATGTTCTCAGTGTGGCAACTTTGAACTTGGACTAGTAATATTTGAGCACTGATAGAGTTCAATAGAAAAATCAGCCGGTGTGTCTGACTATATACCTATGATTTTGATTGGACAAGTTGACAGACTACTAGCATAATCTCACGTCTCCAAATGATTTAAATACTCCAACAAACGTATACTTTTTATTCATTTCTTAACATATATAGAGGTGTCATGTCAACAGTATTAAGCCAACCCCCAAAACGCCAGAGAGTTGATGACCTCCGGAATTTTATGTCGGATGATGACAACAATGTTCCTACCATTACAACAACTGCTGCTCTATCTGAGATTAATGACTACATGAGTCAGTCATGCACAGACCCAAGTAGTGATCTACTTCAATACTGAAATAGCCAGCAAAGGAACCTCCCTATGCTGGCAAACATTACAGCTGATTATCTCGGTGTCTCTGCCTCGTCTTTCCACGTAGAAAGACTATTCATTGTTGTGGGTAGAGTATTCGGTCCTGATAGATGTCTGCTGCAGAGCTAACTTTTGAAAGATTAATGTTCATCAGATGCAATAATACCTGAATTAACTGTTTACATTGAATGCATTTGTATGGACATTATTATTATTATATGTATGTTTGGTGCCTTGGACATAATCATGACATTTCATTTAATTATTTCTAAATAGCTGGCATTTTATTCTTTTCATTTAACTATGTTCAATATGTTAAGCAGGCTGCATAACATATTGAACATGGTTAAATAAAAAGAATAAAATAAAGATTGAAATATATCCTTGCATAGTTGTAAATTATTGAATATTTGTTTACTTGGGAGGTGATCTAATGTCATTGGCATCTTTGTCTACATGTATTAAACCAGCTTCTGCATGTGTCTTTGTAGATCTAGATCCACAACCGCCTACATGTCAACATGAACTGTCAATACGAACTATTTTGAAATAGCAAACTTCAAATAAATTAGTAGTCCCCCCCCCATTCACAGTACATAGTAGTTATGTTTGATTAAATGGGATTAAAAATGTACTCGTACTTGTACCCGAGTACTTTCAAATGTACTCGTACATTGATAAAATAAGTACTAGTACTTGTACTTGTACTCATAAAAACATGTACTCGTACTTGTACTCAAGTAATTTCCCATGTACTGGGCCCCAACCCTGATATTATCAAGGCATTAACGAGGTGTCTCAGAACACTGATGTCGGATATCGGACGAAATTACTTTAGGGGCAGTTTCATCTTTAGTCGGATATCGATTTTTGTCATTCGCGTCACCCCAATTAGTTTGTGGACAGAGAAAATGATTGCATCATGACTTTCCTGTCGATAAATTTTCCCGCCTGCAAAATACGCACCCGTAAACGTTTTTTACTAGGTCACATGACATCAGCAAAACAAAATGGCGACACCAGTGAGGCATTTTCGTCAACCAACACTCTTTGGATCGCCAAAAGTTATACATATCTTCAAAATTCCATCCTCGGACTACGAAATTCTTTTAACAAAGAGTGGGAGAAGAACATTATTGAAAATTTGGGATTAACTAAAAAAGATACATGCAAAAATGCTCAAGTAATTTATGGGACACTCAAATCGAAACTGGATAATAAACGGACTAAAGTGATCAGTGCTTATCTCCATCACAAATTAAAGCCAAACCAATTATTCCAAAAAGCTTTCTTCAGTCCATAAAATAACAGTATTAATACAGATAGATCTAGGCCGACCAGTACCAATACCAAGACATATATAACTGGTGCTGCAAAACTCCAGGCAGACCCACCACAGGCAAAAACTGAAGCCAAATCCATCTCAACTTCTTGCAGAAAATGACGTAGTACTATCTATTGTTTTGATGATTTCTGTTGTATTGAATAAATAATAATTTATAATCTTATTGTTATTCAAATTTAATCAATACAAGTAAATGATTGAGTGTAAATCTGTGTTGGTCGATTTCCGTGCTGCCGTATTTCATATATTGATACTATTATCAACGTTTGACAACTTTCATCTGAGGCCAGTGGGAGGGGGGGGGCTGATGAATGTAATTTCATCTGTGGTTGGACAGTGATGTTCTTAGATGACACCCAAACGGGGTATGAATGTTTTAGTAGATAATTATAGTAGCCAATCAAGGCATGGAGTGGGTGTGGTGTTTCTATAAATACTGCGTTAGTCTACTAGGGAGGTTATACACGACTCGTTAGCAATGGCGCCGTTACATCCTTGTGTAGAATGCGACAGAAGAGTGCAGAAAAATTCGAAAGCCATCCAGTGCGAATCATGCGAAAAGTTGTGCAACATACGATGTGGAACAAAAATAGACGCCACCACATATCAACAGATGGTTGAAGGTAACTGTTGATTTTTATTATATTTATTGACATAATGACATGCTGGGTTACGTTTTATTGATCACAAAGTTTTATTTACTGATTTTGTGCGTGAAATGTATTTCTATAAGATATAAATCATAAATAAAACTTACACTACTAATGCCAGTTGGGTGATAACGGTGAAGATACTACAATATATATTTGATTGAATGTTTCCAAGGGTACCTCGGGGCCTCCCCAAAAGCTACCTATCCACATTAGATGATTACGGTGTAGAGGTTGGGCAGTGATTACGAATCACCAAAACACATTCCATTCATAATTATCGTTTTACGGTCGCTCTGATAATCACCGGCGATGTCAGTCCTGCGTGGCAGCGTCACCCGCGACTTCGCCAACGGTACTGGAGGTTCCATCGCCTCGGCCAAGCCCTGCGACTACACCGAGATCGCCAACTCCACCACCACGGGATCGGTCAACATTGTCCATTCAAACTGACACTGGATGATGATCTGTCGCCGCCATCAAGACCAGACGATCTCCAAGAAACGTCTATTGCGAGGCCCAATCATGCTGATGTCAGGACCAGTAGCATTACCGGTGCGCCTCCGTGGTCTAGTTGATAGCGCGTTGGATAACAGATCACTGCCACCTGAGTTCGAATCTCAACGTGGACATATTTAAAGGGTGTTTCATCTTTGATTCCCTCCGCTTCTACAGTACGTCGCCCGCATCGGATCGAGAGCGCATATTGGCCACCAACATGCTGGAGTGTGTATTTCCAGTCCGCCCGCACGAACAACGACCTGGAAGGATGACACACTCGTCTAAACGCCATGGGTCGTGCGGGCATGAACATCCCGTCCAGGTGTAGCTGATGTCGAACGGCAAGCTGAAGAAACACAAAAAGGTGTTCGGCTTCTGGGAAGAATATGAGAACCGCGAACTCTGCCCACCAGCTCCTCCAGTTCCAATTGCATATCACCACGTTATATATATATATATATATATATATATATATATATATATATATATATATATAGTAAATAATATATAAAATTGTAATATATATATAACTATATATATCTATATAACTATATATATATATATATATATATATATATATATATATATATATGTCTGCGTGCGTGTGTGTATATATATATATATATATATATATATATATATATATATATATTGTGTGTGTGTGTGTGTGTGTGTATTTAGCTGTTAATTGTATATAACCAGTTAACTAATTTACTGATTTATTTAATTAATCATAATAAACTGGATGGCAGAATGATATATATATATATATATATATATATATATATATATATCCACAGAACAGATGAAACATAACAGTAGTGTGCATAATATACCTATATTCACCTAATACCCTGGTTAAAAAACGCACAGGTGGACCGAAATGAACATGGGCCGAGATCAGCGACATACAAAAACGTATTTACAATAAATACTTTAATGCACTGTGGGCCAAAATCAACATATATTGATGATACTCACGTCGATCGTGGCCAAGTCGATCTTGCCCCATTTACATTATGGCATGGGCAACTATTTTAATGTCAATCCGCTTGTAAAACGTGGGCCGAAATCGACATGGGCCGAGATCGACGAGGGCCGTAATTTACGGGCTCCGTGACATCGCGCGAATAAAGCATAAGTCATCTTACTGTTGTTAGACATCCTCACGGAAATGGACGGGTTTGTAAACAATTTCTACATTCCACACTTGTCATATTTAGTATCAAATGATATCAAAATTAATAAAACTAAACTCAAATGGTTAATGAACCCAAACTGTTCACATACCTTAAGGGGCTTGAGGGCTTGGTACTTTGTTTGAAGTTTTCCCTTTATGAACAGTTGTTCGTTAACAAGTCGTGCCTTATTTTGGACATCGCCACGCTTGGCCTTAAATTCATCAAGGGCAAAATTCTTACGTTCGGTAACATCTGGTGACATTTGTCATTGCAAAGTGTTTCGTACCTCTGGGATGGTTAATATGTTTAAGTACTGTTTGAAGTTCATTCACATTGCGGAATTTGGCCAAAATTGGTCGTACTGTTCCAGTTATCAATATGCTAATAAAGTCTTCATTAACACGATAACGAAGAATATTTCTCATGAACTCTAATATTATATTTTCCTTAACTTCTAAAGGAAACAAGAACCATGTTACTATTTCAGGCTTCCCAAATCTTACATCTGATTTAAGTTCCTGCTAAATATCCATTGATCAAGATTTCTCTACTGTATTCAAGAAATGAGCTTTGGTGATACTGCAATCTAGAGTGCCACCGTAAATAAAAAACAACATGGGAACAAGTGGACATTCGTGGACATCATGGGTTGACTGTCCCAGGTATTGGGTATCCAGAGATCCAGACACGGTAATGCACTCGTCCTCGGCATATTTGACCATTCTCGAAGGTTGACTTATTGAAATTGGCATGAATCGTTTGGCATGAACAACTGGTCCTTCACCGAAAAGAAACTTGAGGACGGCAGTTTTAGATAATAAATTCATAACCGTCGATATGCTGGGACTAGTAACATCTACATCACAATTTATTGTTGGCATGTCACACTGAACGTGGTCTAGAGACATAAATCCCCCCAAAGTCATTATTTACTTCAGTTTAAGTGGGCGTATAAACGTACCTATGTGTACGTGTTAGTGTCTGTGCGTGCGCGTGCGTGCGTGCGTGTAAAACTATGTAAAACAATTAACAGCAATGATGATGATAATAATAATAATAAATATACACATAAACCTTGATATTACGCTCACGTAGATATTACGTAGTTGACCCATTGAATTAATTAAAAACATGCAAGTATTTTAGTACTCGATGTTTAACGCTGTTGATACAGAATTTCACTAACCAAATGTGACTTTAAACTGACGGTGGACCTGAGACGGAAATCACATGACGCGCGCGCGCGCGCACACACACACACATACACACACACACATACACTGTGTGGGTGTTTTAGGATACATGTATAGTGGCACTGGCTTAGAACATCAACATCTAAACATCTTTTAAGACATATACCTCCATTAATCTATACATAAATACAACTATACATACATTAATATAAATATTCAATGTTCTACACCTCCACACATATCGATATATATGTATACCTATACATGTGTCTGGGCTACTCATCGGCCTGTGGAATTTGAACCAGCTAATCCGCTTATTGTACGCCACAAATATGTCACACCCAGAGGAAAGCGGCTACATGCAGGCTACGTACAATAGCGAAAGCACGTAGGAAAAAAACATTTGACGCCACAGCTCGCAGTAAACAACACGTGCGTGTGGTTCAATGGTGAGTTAGTACATACACATGATGAAAAAATTGACTTCGTTGTCATGTAAACGTCAAGCATAAATTCAAAATATGTAACTATCACCTACTCTAACATTACCAACTTTCACACAAATTCCAGCTGTTGGGAAGGGGGGATGTTATCAATTTTATTATTGTTACATTTTATACCATTAACAACCATCCATAATCTCACATCAGTCACACAGAGACCAATATCATGAAAATACGTCCATTTGGAATATTGTCAACAAACAAACAAAAAAGAATGATGACAGTTGTTATTGTTAGTTTGGCGAAAATGTTATTAACATAAAACACTGCTTGCCAGTAAGGTATTTCCATAATACAATTACTAATAGTGATATACTCTCCATCAAGTTCTGCTAGAAAACACTGAGTCTTAGGGTTCTCCATCATATCGTGATATGATGATGGTAAATAGTCTCCACCGCCAGCCACATTCTCGTCAATCTTTATGACGTCATCATAATCAGCATGTGTTGCCAAACGTACGCGGAATGGCGTATTCATAAAACTACCTTTGTGTACTAATCCTTTAAAGTTTGTATCATTTAAAATAGCGACTACTGCCATTACAATACATCATCCTCAGAGATGCTAATATAGGTCAAATGTTAAGGCGGAATGTGTCCAATTCTCCTTCGAATTCAGCGACAAACCAGTTAACTGTCATCGATATATATATATATATATATATATATATATATATATGTAATTAATAAATCCGAACTTTGAATTAATCATTTATAATTAAAGGTTTTTGGTCGGATTAAAAATTCCTGATTTTGCAGCTGAACGGTTGATTATTACTGAAGCATGATGATAATTAATTTTATTTTTAAATCCCAAAAGTTCTCTGGGTCACACAAAAGAGACTGTGTATCTGCTATGCAAAAATATGCTAATGATATTGCTGCTTAATGAAAAGTTAAAAATGATATCAAACTTCTGTCACGATTATTATAAATGTAATAGGATACTTTGCTAAATAGCCAAAGCCGACAGCAAGAGGCCAAATAAATTTAATCAGCCCCTTGAAATTCTTTCTGATTACAAATATTTATTCGTTAATATTAAATTTTATAAGTTTATAGTTCATAATATTACCAAAATCTTAAGTATCATTCTAGAAAAGAAGGCCTGTCATAATTGTAATTAATAGTCTGTAAGAATTATATTAAATTATTTTTTTTAATTAAGTTTTGGGACTTTGAAAGCAAATTAATATCTCCGTGTTTTAATGTTTTTTGTTGTTGTTCCTTTGTCAAAATGTTGATTCGGATGAATTTACAATGAAATGGCTAAGGAAAGTGGTGAAAAAGCTTGATCAGTTTCAAAGTGATTATGAGTGAAAATGATGAACTTGTGTAGAATGAATTTCACAAGCAAAGGTGATTAAATTGGGATTAAGCAAATTGCGATTCAAAAGTGATTGTTCTCATTTGCAGCAACTTTTAAACCTTTAAAAACATTATATCAAATAAAACTCAACATGTTTATGGTTAAAAGAAAATGATAGAATAAACCCTGAAATGCTTCTATATGGCTTCATTGGCAGATTAATTTCAAAACATTTCCGGATCCCCCTAGCAGGTGCTCGACCCCCCCCCCCTTTGCTTGCCAACGCTAGTTTCGCTCACGTCCGCCCAAAATCAGGACTATTAAAATAACTGGCAAGTACTTCACAAAATCCACTAGCCACAATGGCTAGTGCTACACATTTTTAGTGTCATACCCTGTTAGTAGTGTGACATATTATGTTCTGATGTGCTGGAGATATTATAGTATATTAACATTTACAATGTCTCAAGGGCCCACCAAGTTCAGCGCATCGTGGCTTACTCATGTTGATGCTAATGCTCAATGTTTGGCAATGATGGCGAACTGAAACTGCTATGACGAGTCTACGCAAAGTTGATAATAATAATAATAATAATAATAATAATAAGGTATCTGTAATAAAGCGCCCTTACTAGCAAGAGCCATTCAAGGGTGCTGTACAAATAATATGTAATATAATAATAACCAAATGAATATGTCACAAAGTGGGGGCTGGAAGACTAAATTCACAATCACCATATGACTTGATCCGAGACACTGGCACCTGTAACGGTATCTGACTGGATGAACTGAGTATTCGCGATGACTTTCTAATAGACACCAGTTCATACAGGTATTCTGGCCGCATATCATTTATAAGTTATTAATAAAATCTTGAAATGGATACGCCATCTAACAGGTAGCCAATGTAGTTTTTGAATAATTGGGGTGATATGATCATATTTTCGAGTATTTGACACTATGCGAGCTGCACTATTCTGAATTCGCTGAAGGCGATTAATGTTATAATCAGATTTTTTACTGCCCCATTAGGAACAATCGAAGATGCACTGATCTGTAATGCTGGTGTCTTTAGTGATTTAACACAGTGTGGTGATACGAAATATATAATATTTGTTTTATAATCATTTAATCTTAGAAGATTTTGAGTCATCCATAGCCGAATATCAGCAATACAATGTTCTAAATTCTTCAAGGAACAGGAGAAAGTTAACTCATTGTCAGGATCCAGTGTTATATACATTTGTGTGTCATCAGCATACAAGTGATATTTAACCACATATTGCTGCGCAATGATCCCAAGAGGACAATTAT
>JAODUP010002410.1:0-11053 GCA_025642065.1 Paralvinella palmiformis
CAGTTAGTATTTGTTTTTATTTTAGCTAAATCACTTCAGTAAAGTCCGTACTGAGTTAGTATACATTATCTTGTGGTGAACAAACTGTAATGTTTGTTAACATGCTGAGGGTATATAAAAGGCCTAACTTTTCACTTAGGTTAGAGAAGAACTTCGATGCCAGACTAATCGGACGTGTACCGATATTTATGGTTCATATAGATAGGATTTATTTAGTTATTCGAACCCAGAATAATGCTCAGGTCAGCATCTGAGGTGTCGAAATGTTTTATATACAGTTTTCTTTTGGACCACAGAAAATTACTGTTGAATGTAAACTGTGGTGTCAAAATAGTTATGATATGTATGTAGCAAGTCACCATTGAACCATACGCACGTGTCTTCCGCTTTTTGTACGTAGCCTGCATGTAGCCGCTTTCCTGTGGGCGTGACATATTTGTCGCGTACGAAAAGCGAATTAGCTGGTTCCCACAGGCTGATGATGATGATGATGAATGTTGTTTTACGGCCACTTTTATGCACATGGTAGGCTAAATGGGCCGAGCAACCTCCGAAGGTAATGAAGCGAAGTCAAAGATGAAACACCCTTCAGATATGCCCACGCCGAGATTCGAACTCAGGTGGTAGTGATCTGTGGTCCAACGCGCTACCAACTAGGCCACGGAGGCGCCCTCGCCACAGGCTGATGAGTAGACCAGACACATGCATACGCATACATTTATCAACATGTGGAGGTATGGAACATTTTATTTTTAGATTAATGTATGTATAGTTTGTGTGAATGTGTTTCTCTGTGACTGTATGGGATAATTATGCTTTGTGTAAAGCTGTTTTTGTCTGGTAGATACATTCTAAACTATATACAAGTACAGAACGGACAACAGTTTTGAACATGTGCGTAATTGTGTCAGGGTTAGAATCGTTGATGCATAGATCTGCTCCTTGCAGGACATAGAATGCTCTCCGAGTTGCTTTACTACGAGCTGTTGCGTGACTGCGAGCATCATTAGCCATAATTACACCAAGGTGAGTAATGTGTTCATCTTCTTCAAGGCGAATTCCCTCCAGATACCAACGTTTGTGTTGGAAGGAGCTCTGACCAAACCTCACACACTTGGTCTTAGACGGATTGAAACACCATCCATGTCTGATGATACAGTCATTCGCATCTTCAATCAATGTTTGGAGACCAGGCACACTGAGGCTACACAGCAGCAGATCATCAGCGTAGCAACAAAGGTCATATTAGGTCATATTATTTATTGATATTCAGCAGTTCTTCTTTGATAAAATTCAACAAGGTCTTGGTGAAGCAGATTGAATATAAATGGAGAGAATAGCCCGCCTTGTCTGGTTCCCTTGTAGATCGGGATATCTTCACTGATGTTCTCTCCCCACTTTATGTAAACTATCAGTTTGCTGTACCAGAACACAAGTATGCGCCAACATAATTCTGGCACGACGTCTATTGCCTTTGAGAACATTATTGCATGGGGAATTCCAACAATAGCTGCTTCTACGTCAAGTGTAAACACATATACAGGAAATTTATTATTCATACAGTAGTCTATAATGTCATGGGTTAGTGTAGCTGCCATTGCTGTGCCTCTGTGCCAACAAAACCAAATTGAGGATCATGAAATTCGTGTTCCTCACATTCTTTAAGGATATGAATTTCTAGGATTTTTGATAAGGTTGTTGAAACGACAATGGGTCTGTAGTGCTTTGGAATAGTTGGGTCAATGTTGGATTTTTTAGAAGGGGAGTGAGTAGTCCTTGGGTAAATGAGTCAGCTACAATTCAAAATCGGATGCACAATGTCAGCATGCTGCATATGACAGTTATAAGCCGCCTATATTGGCCCATTTGATATGTTCGGCATATCTGTAGACGGTAAATATACCAAAGAATATAATTTATCGTCATTAGGAGTATTTAGTGCTGACCTCTTTCTCTTTGTTGTCAGTATCTTCGTATACCATATATAGTTATAGCTGCGATGAAAACAGTCATACCAACAGCTAGCGACACATACCCCAATCCTTAAATCAAATGTAAGTTTCTTTGTTAAAATACAAACATCACACAGCAGTAACCGAAATTAGTGAAGGCCACTAAATATTTAGTTTAACTTTATTGTTCGCATAAAACTGTTTTTAAAACCCAGATCTATATAAAACTGCCACCAAAAGCTCGCTATACAATATATTATAGTCTGAAGCGATAAATTTAATAATCCGTCGCGAGCTCTTATAGTTATTTACTAAATTAAAGAGGTAATTTAAAATATTTACACTCTACAATCATTAAGTATCCAGTATTTACAACCTCAATCCAACATCGACGATATTCAAGGTGATTTTCTTCCCCATCGCACTACAGTTAACGATATATATATATATATATATATATATATATATATATATATATATATTTGTATGTATATATATATCAGCTATATTAAGTTTGAATAGGTTTGAAGAAAACGCATTATTAAATTTGATCAAGATACATTATATTAGCCTACAGGTAAATGTAAAGATGCCCTTCCTGTTCAGGTTCATATCTTATCAGTAATGTATTTGATCTATTTACCTGTTTCACAATAGTCACAACAAAACCTTTAACACAACAACATTTATAACCATTGATCTGATCAACACATGTTCCGTTATTTCGTTCTAGACCAGTAATAATCCATTGTGCAGTATAGCTACTTTGTTTTTATTTTAGCTAAATCACTTCAGTGAGTCCGTACTGAGTTAGTATACATTATCTTGTGATGAACAAACTGTAATGTTTGTTAACATGCTGAGGGTATATAAAAGGCCTAACTTTTCACTTAGGTTAGAGAAGAACTTCGATGCCAGACTAATCGGACGTGTACCGATATTTATGGTTCATATAGATAGGATTTATTTAGTTATTCGAACCCAGAATAATGCTCAGGTCAGCATCTGAGGTGTCGAAATGTTTTATATACAGTTTTCTTTTGGACCACAGAAAATTACTGTTGAATGTAAACTGTAGTGTCAAAATAGTTATGATATGTATGTAGCAAGTCACCATTGAACCATACGCACGTGTCTTCCGCTTTTTGTACGTAGCCTGCATGTAGCCGCTTTCCTGTGGGCGTGACATATTTGTCGCGTACGAAAAGCGAATTAGCTGGTTCCCACAGGCTGATGATGATGATGATGAATGTTGTTTTACGGCCACTTTTATGCACATGGTAGGCTAAATGGGCCGAGCAACCTCCGAAGGTAATGAAGCGAAGTCAAAGATGAAACACCCTTCAGATATGCCCACGCCGAGATTCGAACTCAGGTGGTAGTGATCTGTGGTCCAACGCGCTACCAACTAGGCCACGGAGGCGCCCTCGCCACAGGCTGATGAGTAGACCAGACACATGCATACGCATACATTTATCAACATGTGGAGGTATGGAACATTTTATTTTTAGATTAATGTATGTATAGTTTGTGTGAATGTGTTTCTCTGTGACTGTATGGGATAATTATGCTTTGTGTAAAGCTGTTTTTGTCTGGTAGATACATTCTAAACTATATACAAGTACAGAACGGACAACAGTTTTGAACATGTGCGTAATTGTGTCAGGGTTAGAATCGTTGATGCATAGATCTGCTCCTTGCAGGACATAGAATGCTCTCCGAGTTGCTTTACTACGAGCTGTTGCGTGACTGCGAGCATCATTAGCCATAATTACACCAAGGTGAGTAATGTGTTCATCTTCTTCAAGGCGAATTCCCTCCAGATACCAACGTTTGTGTTGGAAGGAGCTCTGACCAAACCTCACACACTTGGTCTTAGACGGATTGAAACACCTTTGTCTGTGATACAGTCATTCGCATCTTCAATCAATGTTTGGAGACCAGGCACACTGAGGCTACACAGCAGCAGATCATCAGCGTAGCAACAAAGGTCATATTAGGTCATATTATTTATTGATATTCAGCAGTTCTTCTTTGATAAAATTCAACAAGGTCTTGGTGAAGCAGATTGAATATAAATGGAGAGAATAGCCCGCCTTGTCTGGTTCCCTTGTAGATCGGGATATCTTCACTGATGTTCTCTCCCCACTTTATGTAAACTATCAGTTTGCTGTACCAGAACACAAGTATGCGCCAACATAATTCTGGCACGACGTCTATTGCCTTTGAGAACATTATTGCATGGGGAATTCCAACAATAGCTGCTTCTACGTCAAGTGTAAACACATATACAGGAAATTTATTATTCATACAGTAGTCTATAATGTCATGGGTTAGTGTAGCTGCCATTGCTGTGCCTCTGTGCCAACAAAACCAAATTGAGGGTCATGAAATTCGTGTTCCTACATTTTTAAGGATATGAATTTCAGGATTTTTGATAAGGTTGTTGAAACGACAATGGGTCTGTAGTGCTTTGGAATAGTTGGGTCAATGTTGGATTTTTTAGAAGGGGAGTGAGTAGTCCTTGGGTAAATGAGTCAGCTACAATTCAAAATCGGATGCACAATGTCAGCATGCTGCATATGACAGTTATAAGCCGCCTATATTGGCCCATTTGATATGTTCGGCATTAATGCCGAGTCGTCCATCTTCTGGCCTGGAATAACCTCAGCGATCAATTCTACCCGCGCCAACTGTGAGCACTATAACCGCATGGCACCTTCTCAGCCAAGCGCCCCACCAACACCACAATCCTCCTGATATATCCCTTACGGTGCATGTACTCTGATTTCTTGAACTACAAAGGGATGACCTAGCTCATTATTGTCCACCGATACTCCAACTGGCCAATTGTGGAGATAAACAAGGGTGGAGCGAATGGTCTAATTAATTATTATTATTTTAATACTTAAGCTAACATGAATACCCGCTCATATTATGTTGTGTCTTACATTGTTATTAGACTTCCGGACTTTAATCAGCCTTCTTCGCCCTCTTATTGTTTGGGGGGAGATAGGACAGTACTAAATAACAACAGCTCCCTTTGAGACTTGGGACTCTGGCGAGAACTCAGACGATACGTTAGAGTGTAATTGATGACCGAATATTGAGCGTGTCTATATATTGTCATGCTTATCATCATTAAAGTACAAAAGTGTTAAGCAAATAGAGGTCGTTTTTATTTAGCAGCGAAAGGCCATTTTAAAGGAATTATTTTGACTTACATGTCTCCTAGAGTAAAATACTTTGCTTAGATTACGGAAATTATACGAAGGCTTGTTAGCGGCCTAAACCGATATATTTATTGCATTTTTTTAATTGCTATGCTTATCTTCAAACCTTACAAATAACATAAATCCAATGCTCATAGATTAGTATGTGTAACACCAATTTATTGTGATGTTCACTACGAAAAGTGATAAATTAATTGTTACTATAAAATTAATATTTCTGGTAAAACAGTCCGATACTGAATGCTATCCTTAACGTCTATATTCTCCAACCAGAACTAATTTCTGCTATGCGAACTGTATAATTATAAGCTACCTAAAAACAGGTTGATTGTCATAATATAGATGTGGGAAATATTTGAGTTTCCCACAGTTTATTAAATTGACTAAAGTTTGTACATAAATCATACCAATCAAAGGGATCAAGGCTAATACCAATAATGGTTACTTCTGGTACAGATATTTTAAAGGCCGGATTCTCAGTCATAACCGGTTTAATTTGAAAATAAATCAAATAGGGCATATTCTACACAACCCTCGCTCGATACCTTTCGTAGAATACAGAATCATCGAACTATTCATTCTTCAGAAGAAAGAATTAGCTTTTCTCTCAACAACATAATATTCATTGTGAGACTTGTTGGATGGTTAAATACTTCGTGATCTTCTAAATCCCATAAATACTATTAATTAGTCGTCACTAACACCACTAAAAGAAAACACAATTTATAATCTCTGTTACAGATAATGTGTATGTTAGCAGGTCGCGTGGATGAAGTGCCGCAACATATCAAGATTCGTGAACCTATGAACACTGGACCATTCATCAGCTGATTGAATCTAAAAACAGGACTTCCCATCCTGAGAAATGAATAATTTCTCAACAGTCCCTGGATTGGACGACCTGTGGATTGATGCCCTGCCAACCACGTGACTATCATAATACATAATTCCATAATATTGCATATGGCTTGGGTTGCCAAAAGTACATAAACCCAAAAGATACAAATAGTACTCGTAATAAATAGCTCTAGAATTTGTTTAAAGAATGCCCGGAACTGAAAACATGCAGTGCCGACAATCACAAAATAGACAGGCAGAGGCCGACCCCTGCCTATATTTGTTCGTGTAATGTATGTGCTGGGCATATTTTTGATCTTGTGGTTGTGACCTTTCAAATACTGTGCTGTGAATATATATATATATATATATATATATATATATATATATATGTATATATATATATATATATATATATATATATATATATTTATGTATATATATATATATATATATATATGTATATATATATATATATATATATATATATATATATATATATATATATATATATATATATATATATATATATATTGTTATATGTTTATTTATGATAAAAATAATTAATAATTAAAATAAAAAAAAATATCAAATAATATTTATAATATTTTAATTAATATAATAAAAAGTTAATAAATTATTTTAAATAATTTATTAAATTAATTTTAAAAATATGAAAAGATTCGAAATGGTTATAAGGGATGGACGTATCAATGTGCTCTCTGTGATATATATATCATTAACAATAATAATGACAGTAATGAATACAATACCTAGTGTGGATGTCATAAATTATGTTGAGTGGACCAGAACTAATTCACTTTGATGTATTTTTGCTATTCATACGGGTTCTTTTTTAGAATGCTGTCTGATCTCGTTCTTCAGTCTGCAGATCTCGGAGTAATCCACTGTTAAATTAAGTAGAACATTGAATGCATAAAAATGAAAGTGTGTCAAACAATGATAGATTCCTAAAATCAATACTCTGAGTGATACTGATCTGGAGACAGGATTGGGGCATATCCTATAAGATTCTATATTGTTATTGGAGCCCAGGCGATTCGGATAGATCATACAAATATGTAAAAATGGAAATGTGTCTTGCTTTTCGATGTTTAGCTCTGGTCAGTTTTGCTAGTCACATAACATCGTGTCCATCTGATGACCACTGCCACCGTCAAACATTCATCGAAATTTCGAATAGATCCTATGCTGGAGGCGTTCTGTTACGAGAAGGACCATGGCCTGTTAGAAAATGTCGCAGGTAAGAAACTTTGATTCTTTTAAATTGCTTCATTTTGTATTTTATGTCATATTTTCATAATGTCATGTTATATTGTTGAAATTCTAATCAGAGTGGGTTAGTAATTGGCTGGTAGGTGATTGAATAAGTGAGTCATTAATTCAATCATATTAATGGGTACATATTGGACATATAGCTGAGGATCTACTCCCTAGGTAATTGAAATTGAGATGAAAATGTCTTATTCTCCAGTAAAACTAGGTAGACACAAATTTTCATTATTAGATATGTTCTATTATGTGACTCTTAATTGATTCAGTGCACTTTGCACATATATATATATATATATATATATATATATATATATATATATATATATATATATATATGATGCTGTTTTGCTAAATTGAATTAATATTTAGTAAACTTCACCGTTTCAGATTATGCCGTCAGTATTTGGAATGCAGTATTTTTAGTATTAGGTGGCTTGACGATGAGTTTGGAATATGTAATATCTATAATGGTGTGTTGAATTCAACACGAATTGTCCAAAAACAGGGTGTTTCGTTATACAGTAAGTAAAGAATATAACATAATATTGATAGTGTAATGATAACAACTATCTAAAATGTTAAAAATATTACTTTTTATTACTATTATTACTATCAATGATATTACTACTTATGATAAAACTAGTATTACACAGTGCTTATATAAAATAAATAAGATACCCTGTAGATGAATTTAAAACACAATAGTAAAAATGGATTTCGGTATTTAGGCTTTAACGAATAAAAGTTAATAATTATCAGTAATCGACCTTGACATTATTCTCCTGACGTCGACGATAAGAATTCGAATTAACTTTAGAATAAGACCCATTTGTTTCTACCATCGTGATTATATGTCGTCCTTAGGTTGAAATTATTATTTAGCTTTTGAACTTAATCTTACAGTGTCCTGTCCGGATGGATTTCAATGGGATTTGATTACCAAAAGGTGTTATACAACTGAAATATATCAATCAGTTAAGGGTATGATGTCGTAAACGTGTGTCAAAGCGTATTTTCTGAGAGCTTTCCTGTGGAACCAAGAGACAACGTACAAATGAACTACATTAAGGAAGTCGCAGGTGAGACATGGAAAGAACATTTTGTAAAACTCGTTATAATATGGCCTGAATATAGATGGACAATAGATCGCAAAAACTCATCTGTATTATAAAATTAAATTAATTGAAACGTGGCATCATCATAATAAATGGAATATATGTAGGACACACGAGTCTTTTAAAGGTAAGTTGTATTAAATCCTTTTTTTATGTTTATAATATTATTTTTCACCAGGTGACTTCCGCATATGGCTGGGCATGCGTAAACCAGTTAATTTCTCGGATGTATACGACTTTAGGTACTATTCAGATGGAATGCCGATAAAATTTGAATACTGGTTATCTGACAGTCCAAATAATGAGAATAATCACGAGAACTGTGTACTGACAAAGCCGGAATACGACCACCGATGGAAAGATGTCAGCTGCACTCTCTCCCGAAATCTTATTTGTCAACTTTGAAGATACAACATCCAAAAGTTTAAATCCATACCTTATAGGCTCATATATTCATTAACTAAATCATTTATCCATTTATTAACTGTTTATTGGAACAGCAGACGAACTGTTTGAACATAATAATTTTATGTATTTACATTTCATGTTTGTCAGATAATTTCACAGAATAGTAATTATTAATGTTAGCATAAAACAGTGGTTTGGTATACTCTAGTATATATTTATTGCTTTGATAAAAATCACCATTTATTCGCCTAACATAAAAAATAGCTATATCAACACAAATAAGAAGTATAAATAATACCAAAAATTTTTAAAAAAATCATAATTATGATACAAATCATCATCATAAACGCCACCAATAGAATAAATATTGATAATAATAATAATAATAATATTAATAATAGTATTAGAAGTAGTAGTAGTAGTAATTAAAAGTAGTATATGGAGTAGATTATTCTTTTGTAAACATAAATAATTGTGATACACATGAATGTAATAATCTACCAAAGAAAATTTGTATGGAATATAATAATTTTCACTGAATACGTTATAACTATATTATACACGTCATAAAGCTAATACAACACAAACAAGTTAATGAGGCTAATACACATTAATTATGGGCTAACATTTGGATCAATTAGAAATATTACTCTGCGAAGAAGATATCTAATGAAATAATTTAATTTAAAAAAAATAATACTAATAATAATTTGTATTATTATTATCATTATTATTATTAACAAAACATACTCTATTTAAAACCGCTCTGACATGAAAAAGACAGATATCGACTCTGTACAGTGACACTCACCTAATACAATCAATTACACACCAATAAAGCATTCTTTATCAAAAGCTGGTTTTTGAGAACAGTTTTAAACGTTTTAAGAGACGTGGGTTTTGGATAATTGTCTGAAATAATGTATATTTTCCTTCACTAAGTTAACTAATTCGTATAGCGTAAAATGTATGAATGTTGCAAACATTAGCTAACTAAGGAAATCATTATTATTCTTAATGTGAGTTTTTCAACTTATAGTTTATTTTATTTGCGACAGCTAGACTAAATTATAAAGCAGTTACTATTGAAATAAATTTACCTGCCGCAGCATATGCTAATACCACTTTCCGAATAATTTACTAACATACTTATCCAAATACAAGCCCGTAATAATACATGGATATACATGTCAAACAATGAGAAGAGTGATTTATTGAAAATACAAATTTAGCTTTCTTTTAAATGTATTTGCTTATTAATGATTAAAGATGGCGTAGTGAAGGATAAACAAACTGAATATCATCTGTAGAGATTATGACCAACATAAAGAATTCAGTATGTGTATTTGTTGTTGTCTTTAAATGCATATTTTCATGGTGTGTAGTGAGTGGTGTGATAGACATCGAAATCGGCCATCACGGGACATTCAGTGAAAAAACATAAACATATTTTAGATGTATTTATTATATACTGATCGAGAGATATATGGATATATAGAAAGCTAGATAGATAGATATTTTTTTTTTTTTATATATATATAGATAGATAGATAGATAGATAGATAGATAGATAGATAGATAGATAGATAGATAGATAGATAGATAGATAGATATATTTGGCTTATTTGTTTGTGAACTAGAAGAACTAATAAATTTAAGTAGTTAATTTTGGAATTAGCAA
Organism: Paralvinella palmiformis; assembly: GCA_025642065.1. Lineage (NCBI taxonomy): Eukaryota > Metazoa > Annelida > Polychaeta > Terebellida > Alvinellidae > Paralvinella > Paralvinella palmiformis. The sequence continues at coordinate 10,523 of JAODUP010002410.1, forward strand.
TTCATTAGTACTATTAATATAATATTAATTATATTACTTAACTAACTAATAATAACTTATCGTGTTTCGTACTCTGTATCTATTAAAACGATCAGAGTTTACAGAGCAGTATTGTGAAGGTTGGTACAAGATAAAGATCAGAGTTTTTAAATGATATAAACGGGCTTCGCTTTGTAGGAAACATAATCTGGATATCATTTAGTGAGGACAAAATATGAATTTCCTTTATTCACTTTTCATATTTAGATCATTTTGTTTGCAATGACATTAGGATTATTCTCTACATCAAATAATATTGATTATATATTCACTTGACCGAACTCATGATAATCATAATCATATCCATTTCTTCAGCATCAAAGGACTTATGATCCATGATATAATTCATTAATTGCATTTCAATATTAATATGAAATGATTTCAAATATTTACATAGAAATTCAAGGGTTATTCGCCATCAGGCGATAACGTAGGTATTTCGATTATTTCACTCGACTTCTCTTTCTCAATTTTATTTTGCATGTTACTTGA
>JAODUP010002409.1:0-11702 GCA_025642065.1 Paralvinella palmiformis
TGATCCAATGTTACCTGCCCTTGTTAGTTTGTTTCATATGTTAATACAATTTCTTTTAAGAAACAAATGATTCACTCATCCCTCTCGCTCATTCACCGTTATTAATCAGACTCGAATATGAAATATTGTCATTGACTCAATAAATAGGCCGAGGTCTATATATCACTTGGGTAATCAATTGAGAGTACATTTAAACAGCTGTGTCGTGAGGGGGTATATCGTATTCACTGGAACAGGTCCTAAATAAGGCAGAATTTGTAATACAAATATGTGAACTGATAGACCCGCTTGATATTTAAAAGGGATGTAAAGGTCTCTGTATCTATTTTACAGTCCGTATTTACCTCGAACTCCGTTCCCATTAATGCTAAACAGACAGAACCTTCACCAAGTTCGGAGAATCAGGGTGGTGTGTCAGCTGAGGAATTGGGCTAGGGTGCCCCTACCTATTTCAGTAATCACTAAATAGAACCCTTATTATAGGATGAGGGCGGACTTTTCTTACGCACTACATGTTTAAAACATTCATAGTGTTGGGTCATTTGTTTATAGTCAAGATTTGTCTTGATTCAGTTGGCTTTCTTTAATTATACACGAATCGATATTATTTTGGTACCCAGGGAACAATTAACTACAACGTTCCAGTTTTGAACGTCATTCATCATCCTTGATTCTAATACAGACAAACAAGTAGGAAGCTAAACTAAATCGATAAATATTGCATGTTTTCATTCCCATAATAAATATGTTTCCCTCCAATGGTTAGCATTAGATATTAGAGAAGCCTCCCCCACCCGTGAAAACCGCCCTCTAGTGACTTGTTATTTGGGGTATGTGGCATGTAACACACACTCCGTTATAATATTAATTTGTATCAGGCCTTTGATATTGCATTAGTATAACCAAGGGTATCTCTGCTAGACATGATCATTACATCCCTTAACCCACCATGATTACTCAAAATAATTATTATAAATGTTGTTTAAGACAAAATGTCTATATAATAATATAAGTAATTGATTCGCAATACGGTATCAGGGTATGGATGCATTAATCTACAGAATATTATCACATTTAGTGATTTATACCGAATTTGATATGAAAAACGACTTTTTGATAAATACAGGAACTGACATAGATAGGTTTGTGATCCTGGATTTGGTGCAGTTAAATAGTGTTTTAAGTACTGTTGACGTATTGTTGCATAACATGTTTACAATGCAAAGTGGGTTATGGTGTGTTGTAATAGATGAGTCTATACGATCATTACTATAGCTGATCATGTATTTCAGACACGATGTTACATTTCTTTCACATAATCACCATGCTAAATATATATTGGCCAATGAGCAAATGCATTCTGGAAATAAAACAGGGCATAACACACGTCAACATATATAAAACCTACAACAGCAAAGCTCTTAATGTAATCCTGAAATATTTAACACAAATGAGTTGTTATGCTTTATATTGTTTACTGACATTAATATGATTTACATCTCACTAGCATGTCACATAATATATGAGAAACTAATATATTATGATTAAATGAAAGCCAAAAACATGCGGTTTGAATTTTATAATAATAATTACAAGATGTTACATGTGTACAGAAAGACAACAGCAATACTAATGTTTGCGTATTATAATCCATGTGTAAGAAACTCTGGTAGCTTTAAACTTGCCATCTCAAATCTAATAGATAGTGTTTATATATTTACCATATCATATGTTCAACAATGTATAACTATTCCTAACTTTTCTTGAAATTATTCTGCAAATTGACAATGTCCATAATGCCATTACAACATATACAGCAGAAACATGGGAAAAGGTATTGATGATTGAACACATAACCCAAATATAAAAGTTTTGTATCCGTCAATTAAATATTAAATACAATATAAATGTTACATAGATCATCATAAATTCAGGCTCTCTGATGACAATCTACCAACTAAAAGTAGTAGACACTGTAAACCGAAGAATTGCAGAAAGTGAACATTTTGCAAAGCTGCAATTGGAGAAGATTTCATGCATTTATCAAATGTGAACAGTTGCATGAAAAATGCATGCACAATCTGTTAAATATCCAATATTTCAACATTTATCAATTAAAAATAAATTGTGGTGTATAGGATATTAATACACAGGTTTACAGTAATGCTCTAATGCTTTACAAGAATAACATTCTAACTTTCCTTGTAATTTTGTCAGCATAAGTGTAACTAGTCTACATCTAACTTTACTCATGTGGGGGATCTTTTCGACATAATATGGAATTCTGCTTCTATCAATGTACTTACTTTCTTTGAATCTGAAGTGGGCTCAACAAGATCACCAATAGGAAGATCTTGATACTGCTTAGAGCAATAAACACACGGGGAGAGTTTGCTTTATTTAAAACAGCGACTAAGCCTGCGCACATTTACTACATAACTTTTTTTTTTTGTAATTTTGTGAGAAATAAATCCCGCTGTCTTGAAACTCTAATGTGGCAAACATATTTTCATTGTAATGAAATCTGTAAAAAAGACGGTGATATGCTAAGAGAATTAGGTCTTACCAGGGATACACGTTTTTAAATATTGATTTCGATGTTAGAGAGATCCAGTTATTAATTGACTTGAACTTTACTGGCTAAACCATGTCTAGATAGATGAATGATTGTTCTGTTCTTTTTCTCTCTTGTTTCGGTATTTCTATTTTATTATCACTGCTGAAAAGAAATGTACACAATTGTATATACCATGTTGTTACGTATATATAATATACATATATATAGTATAAATGAGGGTATTTTCTTCCTCTACGGTGATGACAGTTTGTGGCCTAAGGCAACTATGCGAGATTTGATGGCAGCAGGTATCTTGGAAGAAAAGGGAACTTGAGGATGTAAAGGTTCGTCTGCAGGAATAAATGTCAAATTAAATAGAAATATGGACAAATCATTTGCGCACAAAATACGATCGATCTTGATCTGTCAGAAGGCAATATGGATTTGGGGGGGGGGGGGAGGAGCACCAGGATTGTCCCTGTGTTCACTAGAGCCCTGCAAAAAGCTGATCCCAAACACGACCCAACCCGCAACTACTCAACCCACACGCAACCCAAACCCACAAATCTCAACGGGAACTCAAAAATGATATTGAACCCGTAACCAACCCACAAGACCATAACCCGTACCCAGCCCAATACACAAGAATGCAGTCTGAACGCAAAAATAATTTATTGAAATATGAAGTCAACTTTTCCATTGTAACTTATTCACATCTTTATAACAAAATCCTGTAGTATCCTGTAGTGACTATTTAGTATGATGAATAACAAAAAACCTAATTTTATATTCTCCAGACCTCAAACATGATGTAAAAGAGCTAGTCGTAAGTTTGGCAACAGTCTTGGTTATCAGTAGCGATATGTGAAATAGTATCACGTCTATTTAAACAATATCAGTACCTCCAATCAGTTAGAATACAATAAGCGTCTTCAATAAAACACAATATCTACTAATATCCAATAGTAACAAATGTCCCGCAGTATGTATCAGCAATGAAAGAAGGCAATGTGACTGACTTATTTTTTCTCATATCTTATATAACAAGATATGTGTTGCTTGGTAGCTGTTGAACACAATGATTAGGAGTACAGGTAAATATATAAAAGCAGTCAAACTACTTACTAATTAGCAGCTGTAACAACACAGCACCTCTCTGTAACGAGTCCCAGACACTAACCACCTACTGCTATTATAACAGGTTCCTTTTGAACTGTTCAAACTGGATATACATGTTTAGCTGCATAAACACATACTGGGCCAATTCTGTGACGGGTGATCATACGTAGATAACAATATAACCTCCCCTTTGTGTCAACTTTGGGACCTGGTTGAAAGTTAGTTTTGTGTTTTGTAGTTAAGGTGGCATTAGAGTGGGGCATATTCGACGGCCAGCCTTGGGAGGTGGTTCGTTACAGGTGGCTTTTGATCATTTGTTAACTCCAACTATCACTTTATTTAATCTATCGCCGTTAGTGCTACCAACACCGTCACTATCGCCACCTAAGACCTTCACAGCTTGGTAATCAATTCACAGATTATCAGAAATATTCAGTGTCAGTGTATGGTGCTAATAACGGGTGGTATTTATATGGCAATGTATGGTATTCATATTGCGTAAGCATTGGCGGTGGCCGAATAACGGGAGGTGACTGGGCATATATTTTGTATTTAAAATAAATAAAACCCTTATTTTATCAAGCAATCCGGTGGCCTAGAGGTTAAAAAACCCGCACTTGGTGCCAAAAGTCACAGGTTCGATCCCAGTAAGAGGTCGAAACTTTTCCAGAGATTAATGTCTCAGCTCACAACATCGTGGCGGACTTGCCACGTTAAATGGCGTTGCTGTCTCCACTGAATTATTGAAAATAAAGGGGGACGTTGAAGACACCCTAAGGACGCAAAACCCTCTGGCAGTGACTACCTTCAGGGTATTTCGACTCCATCTTTCCGTCCTGCTCCCCTGTGAGTGGTGAGGGAGGAGGTTTTTGGGAGGAGGTTTCTCACCCATTCCAACATAGAGGCTGCGCTGAATAACCGACAGCCTAGGGACTCTCTCCGAAAAACAAAGCAAGCAAGCAACCCATACACAACCCACAAGACAACAACCCGCACCCAATCCACAAGACTTTAACTCAAACCCAGCCCGTGACCCGAAGAAAAAGTTCAACCCGCCCAACCCGACCCACGAGTCCGGGTTGGGTTGACCCGAACGGGTTAACCCACCTCATGCAGGGCTCAGGTGTTCACCCTTTCCCCGTCCATGAAAACACTGGCAAATCCAACTCTTTTCGTGTTAACGTTGGAGCAATTCCGATAGGTAACACCGAATTAGTACGGTGAAAAGAAACACAGCACATTGTTCTATCCAACCTTGAAACCTAACAATTTAAAAATATTGCTTATATTCTTCAATACATCTGGTGGATCATTGAAGACAATGACACGACTATTGCTGTGCATACAATATGACTTGCTAATAGATGCTCCTAGTTGTGTGACAATTGACTGATTATTTGACTCGTGATCACATATTATAGCTTTAACAATAAGACCACATTCACTTAGAAATTCAATACACTTCAAAACACGATTGTTTTCAGCAAATCAGTACTTGAAGTACTGCTGGTTAGAAAATAGCCAATTGGTTGCTTCCACTTACATGCTAAACCTCTCAACAGAAACAGAACACTATTATTGCTTAAACATTTAGATTTTTCAACATCTCCTAAATATTCCATCTCAACGCGCTCAGGGTTATATGATACATTTTCCTTTAATATCGGTTCATCAAAAACAACACAGCATAATTTCGACTGGTCTGCCATTATTTTATCTTAATTTTGGAAAGCATCCAACAAAGCCTCTAAAACCTGGAAATGTTTTGAGTTTTCTGACACTTCTATGGATTGTTTTGATTGATGGTAATAGGGATTACTTTGGCAAGGAGCTTTTATGTTTGTGGATTGGAATCCAGGATAGATAATGCAAAGGATTTATTCTGGACAGTCCACCTTCTAAGATGGTTACTTCACATTGACAAGTGCAGTTGAGACGACAAAAAACAAGAGCTGGACCAGAAATATGTTTAACAAGTTTCTAAACTAACTGAGCTACAGACATGTCATCCGTGGCTGTTACTTTGAGTAGAGTGGACTTGATCACATTTCCTTTCAGGCTGGTAATTTGTACTCGTAGTCTGGATGTACATGCTTTGAGTTTCTTTTTCCTGGGGGTTAGATCACTAGATGGTGACCATATTGGACTAACAGTAAATGAATGGTATGTTATTTAATTATGATTAACCTCTATGACTAAATAAAAAAACATGGATTAAATACTGTTGAATCATCCTAAATTAGTAGGCCCCTGGGATGCATCACCCAGATATTTATCGTTAATGCACTATCAACATAAGATATAGAACGAGTGCTATACAAATTCGATTAATTTATTCTACTAAAGCTAACAATGAATGCGATAAATATTTTTCTTCATTCAAGAACACTATAGTTATACGGATGTAATCATATATAATAACCCCATTTATCTCAGGTAATAATGAGAAATCTGTTTGTGTCCATCAACATTTGATGTGTATTACGGTAGTCGATTGATTACGGAAACGGTTCAGATTTTACATATCACTAAATACTAATTATCTTGTGCTACAATACTAGCCTCAATAACCAATCATATTAACTTATATAGTTAACTTACATAGTTATATAGTGCACGTTGTGTTCTTATTTGTCTCCAGAAAGATACCCCTTCATTACGTCTTCATTACATTATCATCTTGACCAATAAAACATCAACCCTTTATTTATATTTTTAATGATCAGTTTTCGTTTATAGGACACTTTATTTAATTCAGTGTGTCATCGCCCTGCAGTAACATCAGGCCAAGATTACTTCCAGACGCTATAAATAATAAACCATTATTATAACTGTAATGAGTGTACGCTACTGAGGACGTCGGTAAATTTGTGTAGACTGTTACATACTATCCCAGACTGTGCCATTAATGGTGACCTAACAACACAAACGAAATTGTTTACGTTTCGCAGTGCTACACAAACAGAAAATGTTCATTAACCCACGGCATAACAAAATCTTCACGGAAGGAAGCTTGCCTCCGGATACACAAACAACCGGAAGTTAGAATGTCTGTAATTCTCATCTTGACCGTCTCATGTCCGTACGGAAACAAAAAGCTCATCACTTCTTGGAATATAAAATTGCGGATTGTATCCCGGATTATAAACACTGATAAATGTTACCATAAAAACATTTCCGAGAAGAAATTTACATATTGATAGTCGGGTTTAGTGGCACGCGTTGATTATGTAATGTAATATTTAACATTAAGTATAATTCGTTACTACTAATTACCGTAATTTCAATATATGACCCCCTATCATGTTCCATTTCTGTTGTCTGTGGATGAACTCTTAAAATGATGTGATGAAATGATGTTATAAGAGAAAGAAAATTCTTACTTGTATTAATTAACAATTGGTCTGCCATTATTGATACGATCGATGTGAACATATATCCCAAAAAGTCGTTAAAACTAAATATTAATATACACAGCATGGATGAGACGATATGGATAATTTCAATGTCTTACACGAAGATGACAAGTTCTAATAATACTAATAATACTAATAATAATAATAATAAAAAAAAAAAGAAGCAGAAGAAAAAAGAAGAAATTATAATAATAATAAGAAGCAGACAGATTCATTCCTGAAGATCATAATTATCTAGATCGGGTGTCTTTTTCCTTTCAATAAAAGCCAATACGATGATAAATCATTCTCTAGAGTTTAAAAAAGCAATTTTTATTAAAATTGTAAACGAAATGAAAAACATCCATACAATCATTTTATAACATAGTATTAACATAATGGTTCATTGAGTCTTGTAAAATAGGGAGATAAATTAATTAAAAACATTAAAAGATCTTTTTATTTGGGTTAATCTGGAGATGACTATTCTAAACTACTTAAAATATACATAATCCAGATCCGTATAATGGTATAATTATATTAGCTGTTGTTGATGTTGTTTGGTTGTTCTTATTGATGTTTTTGATCCATTTGTTGTTGTCGGTGTTCTTCTTTTTATTGTTTGTATATTTTATTGTTATTAGTTATCTGTGGTCGATCTATTACGGGGTAACAAATACCCTATGACGTCATTCTGTCATTGATCACTATCTGGCTGTGTTGCTAACATGATATCTAAATATCTTCTTCACCAATCTGAAATCATGTATCTAGTATATTCGTATTTCAGTCTTCTATGTGTATGTTCCTTGTTACTAAGTATCACGTGAAAGTTCCATCCTCTTCCAGTGCCAAACTGGGTGATTATTGTCGTCTCACATAACTATTTCTGCAAAACGTATCTGGTTCTTTAATTAATCTACTGAAGGAAAAAAAGCGTTCAGAGGATATTCCAATTGGGAAGAAGGTCAAAGTACCTCTTCAGCTGTGTTGATTGAGGAAACTTAACACTTTATATAAATTGTATGCCATAGACTTATTTTCTGCACCAACGGTTGATAAAATAATGTGAAATGTCACTTTTCAAGTTTTAGTTTGTGTATTTATTATATCTATTTAACTAGAGATATTCACATCTCACGTAGCCTTTCTTGGTGCTACTGATGTATGTACGAATGCCCTAGTAGTAGAAACTGGAAATTATTGGTGGGGTGGGTAAGGTTTATCTGCCTTACATCACAAACATCAGGACGCAATAAGGTTGGGTTAAACAAGTGTCTGTTTAAACGATGTTTGATATGGACAGTTGTACTAAATTGTGCCGTCACATATTTCGGTTATTTACTTGCATGTAGAGTTTCAACTCAAAGATGAGATATGTAAACTGAAACTTCCTATCTGTCTGTCCGTAGTCTGTGGAATATAATATTTAATAGTTTAACGTCAAAGATATTCACTTAATCAAAACCTATGTTGACAACAAGCGATGGAATTAAACAAACAAAGATCTTCGATATTGACTAAAAGAAAACTGTCTTAGATATGCATTAAAGGAATACGTATATAATTAAAATACTATCATAAAACAAGCCCCATCCTTGTGACAACTGAACGAAAGACTGGCTCTCTGTTGCCACCTTTTACCCTCCACACTACAACTACCTATATGCTATCAGTACATCATGTTTCGGCACATGGCGATGACTTGTGTTCGACATTAAGAAAACTGGGTGGAGATGTTCCGAAATATCGGTCTTCCTATACTCCTCTTTATCTCTAACAGAGGTTATTCTCTAAAAGGCAGTTTCCTTCAAATCCTTAGTGAACCAAGTGAATATATCTATATGTATATATGTATGAGTGTAAGTTTCACTGTGTGTGTCCGTCTGAGCGTGTGTTTCCATTTTTCAGTGTGTGCGTTTCGGTGTGTGCTTTTCGGTGTGTGCGTATCGGTGCGTATGTCAGTGTTTCTGTTTCGGTGTGTGTGTCGTTGTGTGTGTGTGTGTGTTGTCGATGTCGATGTGTGTCTCTGTGCGTCAGTGTGTATGTACGTGTGTATGTTCTACACCCCCACATAGCTATACATATATACGTAGACCAATACATGTATCTGGGGTACTCATCAGCCTGTGGGTCCAGCTAATCCGCTTTTTGTACGTAACGAATATGTCACACACAGGGAAGCGGCTACATGCGGGCTACATACAAACGCTGAAGCACATGGAAAATACCATTTGATACCACACCTCGCAGTAAGCAACAGGTGGTGCTGTATGTCGGAGTTTGTGCGTCTTTCGGTGTATCAGTGTGTGTGTCGGTGTGTGTGTGTGTGTGCGTATGTCGGTATGTGTGTGTAGGACCGTGTGTGTGAGTGTTTGTCTGTTGGTGTGTTTTTGGCAGTGTGTGTGTGTTGGTGTGTGTATCGTCTCTTGTATGTGTGACTTTGTATATATTTGTGTGTATGTATGTGTATATGTACTGCACCCCCACACATCTATATATATATATATATATATATATATATATATATATATATCCCTATACTTGTGTCTGGGCTATTTATGATACATTACAGTTTGATGAACACGTGATATACTGTACACTACCTACATTTGGAAGCAGTGAAGTGTTTAGCTTAAAAAACTAGAGTAAACTTAGTAAACTTTCATCAACATCTAAATTAACGTCTCAACGTATATGTATTTAGGTGTGGTGGAATCTATTTGACCTATAATCAAGAAAACCAAATTTCTGGAATATCTCCGATACTGCAAATGACACGTAGGGATTATAATAGCTATACATTCAACAATTTTCCTATATTGGTGTCACTTAGTTACTCACAATATGGGGAAAAATCTGCCCGCGGCTTAATACCCATGGTGATGTCAGTATGAGTAACAAGTGTGTGTTGAGTGTGTTTGTGTGTGTGTGTGTGTGCGTTCGAGCGTGCGTGCATGCGTGCGAGTGCGTGCGTGGGTGGGTGGATGCACACATATTTCCACGTCACTGCAAAGAATATTGAGAATAACTTTTAACATCCCCAAATCTAACGTAATCCTCAATATTTCAATCCTTACAACAGTTGTCTAACATAACTCACAGTAATTTCGTAAACTAGACAACAAGTGATCTTAAGTCTTAAGGTCGGTGGAATATATTTGTCTTTTAAATGGTAAAATAATAGAATTGGACTGAAGACAAATTGCTCGTATAATCCATTCCAACAGGTTTTGGAGAAGAGAAATTTACTGGATAATATTAAAATTTTTGTAGTGATTGTTTCTTTTACAGTCTATTTTTGAAACCTTTATCCAACCATTGACAACCTGACCTGAAATACAGTATGGTCTATCTAGTAAGACACATCTCTTGAACAGTACAACATACAAATAATATAAACCTTTGAATGTTTAATTTGGGCACATAATATGGAGATAGCCCACAACTGTATTATGCCTCTCTAATCATTCCACCCAATATATATATATTAAATAATAATTTAATATATATATTATACTTTTAAACCAATTATTGTGCAAGAATTTAAATTCTAGCCAATTGTCAATAAATCAGCTGTTGGCACATATCTAGAGAGAATACGTCTAAATGTTATTACTTGACACCTTTGTTATCATCTGACCCAGACATTATTAGATGACATTAAATGTTATTATTTGACATAAAGGTTGTCATGAATTGCAGTCACACCTAATAAACATCACCGGAATAATCCACTAGATGGCGTAATCTACTCAAATAGTATCAGCTCAAAAACATCAATAGAAACACAAACAAATCGCCGTCAATGTTAATCTACAAGTAATATTTTAATATAGCTAATATGTCAGTTAAGAGTAGGTGTTGTAGAATCTTCGATCCTAAATACGACGTGAAGTTGATTTGGACAAATTGTGTGAGCATTGTATGGTTTATTGATATAAACATGAGAACACAATTAGGTTTCATGCAATGAGTTAATATAAGAAAAATAAGATGGATTATATTTTATATTTACGCCATATATATATATATATATATATATATATATATATATATATATATATAATTACGTTAGATTTGGGGATGTTAAAAGTTATTCTCAATATTCTTTGCAGTGACGTGGAAAAAAGGTCTTACCCCGCACGACTCGCACGCATGCACGCACGCTTGAACGCACACACACACACACACACACACACACACACACAAACACAAACACACTCAACACACACTTGTTACTCATACTGACATCACCATGGGTATTAAGCCGCGGGCAGATTTTTCCCCATATTGTGAGTAACTAAGTGACACCAATATAGGAAAATTGTTGAATGTATAGCTATTATAATCCCTACGTGTCATTTGCAGTATCGGAGATATTCCAGAAATTTGGTTTTCTTGATTATAGGTCAAATAGATTCCACCACACCTAAATACATATACGTTGAGACGTTAATTTAGATGTTGATGAAAGTTTACTAAGTTTACTCTAGTTTTTTAAGCTAAACACTTCACTGCTTCCAAATGTAGGTAGTGTACAGTATATCACGTGTTCATCAAACTGTAATGTATCATAAATAGCCCCAAAACCAAGTATAGGATATATATATATATATATATATATATAT
>JAODUP010002417.1:0-12374 GCA_025642065.1 Paralvinella palmiformis
CGTCGTCGTCGTCGTCATCATCATCATCATCATCATCATCATCATCATCATCATTACAGACCACATTTCGACCAGTTTTGTGTCGTGTTCTATCTCGGGCATAATAAATTGGAAGGAATCAGTTCTATGAGATTGCTGATGAGAGGCGAGTACGATGTAGGAGTAGAGTACGATGTAGGAGTAGAGTACGATGTAGCAGTAGAGTACAATGTAGGAGTAGAGTACAATATAGCATTAGAGTACGATGTAGGAGTAGAGTACGATATAGGAGTAGAGTACGATATAGCAGTAGAGTACGATTGGTAGACAGTTTGATGTACGATGTTCTATCTCGGGCATAGTAACATTGGATACGATCAGTTCTATGAGATTGCTGATGAGAGGCGAGTACGATGTAGAGTAGAGTACGATGTAGCAGTAGAGTACGATGTAGGAGTACAGTACGATATAGGAGTAGAGTACAATCTACCAGTAGAGTACGATGTAGGAGTAGAATACGATGTAGCAGTAGAGTACGATGTAGCAGTAGAGTGCGATGTAGAAGTAGAGTAGGATATGGGAGAAGTAAATCACCCGTCTAAAACTAAAGATATATAATATTACGTGGAGAGACTATGGCAATTATTGCGAGATCAAAACTGATATAAAAAGGGTAAAAAATTACCCAAATTTATAACAGCACAATAATACCCGTTTACTGCTTTTTGTTCAACTTTATTTAAAGATATAAAATTACAGATGTGTATATTGGGAAATACGGGTGTACCTTTCAATTAATCCCAGTAATTCCCATAAAATATTCAACACATTATGTTCTAAACAAATTAGATAAAACATAACCTATCAATAGTTACCCATTTTTCTATATTTTCATCATTGGCGTAGATGAAAAATATTTAAATATATTTACCATTTGCTCTATTTCTTTCACTCTTTATTATATTTCATCACCACAAAGATAGAATAAATGCATACATATTCAGATTAGTTTAATTCTCTGGGCTTCTCTCCACGAATCGGAGTTGGGTAAAGACTTCACTTCAACCTCGACAGTAATGGCTCAGTTGCCAAATCCGGACAAACATTCACTGGGGGCGCTGTCCCCACTTGCGTGGAGGTCAATCTCTGGCGCTCCACCTCCTAGATCTATCCAGACACCGATACGTTCTTGTACACATCCCTTTTCGGAAACCGATATCAACCTGTCACGCATTACATTGTACCAGTAAACTCGGTAATTTTATCGTGAAAATCTTAAAACAGCGAAAAGTAAGATAGACAGGTCCGTGACCTTCGGTGGTCTAGCGGTTAAGTAACTTGCGCTTCGTGCCAAGGGTGACAGTTTCGATCACATCAAGAGGTTCCAGGGATTAATTTATCGGCTCACAACATCGTGGGTGGCTGACCACGTTAAATGGTGATGCCGTCTCTACTGAATTGATTAAACTAAAGAGGGACGTTAACGAGGGACGTTAAAGTCCCCCTGGCACTGGCAGTGACCACCCTCGGGGTATTTCGACTCCATCTTTACGCGCAGCTCTCCTGCGAGTTGTGGGGGTGGGGTGTTTTGAACAACCACCCAATAAAAGGGAACACACTGGAAATAAGTGCGTACGCTTTCGTGTGTTATAACTGTTTCGTGATCATAAATCAATCCAAACACCCACAAAAACAAGATAATATAAGTGACTCATTCGCTGCATCTAGTAGTGATAACTAGTAGTGATGGCAGACATCCCCGTGTGTATCGGGATAATGTTTGTCATCAATGTTGACCAGCAGGATAAAGGTAACAGTACAAATGGAAATTATGTCTGAATATATATATTTGTGGTTTGACAGGCTGATGGATCAACAACACCGAAAACGCTTTGTAATAATCTGGCAGTTACTCCCAATAATCAAAACCTGTTCGCTCTTGGCTATTGTTTTTGGATAGAATACCATTTAAGCTAATAGAAAATGTATTTCCTTTTCGTTTTAAGTGCATGTTATTATTGTTAACAGGCGATTAATAATTGTATACAAACACGGTTGTCCACCATCTCCAGGATCTCCCGTCTATCGTTTACATTATAAACAGGGCCGCGGAAATATTCTTAGTAAAACTCCGGTTTTCAGAAAAGGGTAGATAGCTGCCTGCATATTCCGTACTAGATCTAAATCGTAGTATTTTGAATGTTGTTTTCAAAGTCTCTCGTTAGCCAACCTCGCCGGATATTGCGTAAACGGTGCTGCACCAAGCGAAAACTACCTGAACTGGCTTTGTTGTTCGGGGAAAATCCCCAGGCTGTTGCTTATTGCCAGAGTGTTTTACGTCCTCAGGGGGTTTCTAACGCCCCCCCTTTATTTTTAAATAATTCAGTTGAGACGGCAGCGCCATTTAACGTGGTCAGCCACCCACGATGTTGTGAAACGAGAAATTAATATCTGGAAAGGTTTCGACCTCTTACGGGGTTCGAACCTGTGACCGTTGGCACCAAGTGCAGGTGCTTAACCGCTAGGCCACCGGAGTTCACACGACTAGCTGAGCTAGCAAATGGTCCATTGACATATAGGCCCCCATATAGATCTAGTTGTGTAATCGTGGTCACACGTTTGAAAAGGAGTTGCTTTACTATTAGTCCGATTATATGACCCAAAATGGGCCTGATTAACTCATTTTTTCATTGAGAATTTGCCGGTTATCGAACGCAGATACATTGTATAAGATGTTTGTCGTTTGAGACGCAAGGATAGCGACATCTAGCGAATGCTATAAAAACAGGTAATATAGGACGCATGCCGTTGCAACAAAAGTACCACCTGACGTAAGGTGCGATAGACATTAATAATGAAATTATAATGTTAATTTCAAGACAGTGACAACTTTTCCCAGCTACGATTCAATCGTTATATATATTTGCTTACCTTTAAGGAACACTGTAGATCTTTGATACCCTTCCTAACCAGCTCCTTTGGTTGTCACAACTCAAGAGATGTTTACTAACCGTCGGCTCGTTGGTTGACTTCTGACAGCGTGTCAACCACTCGAGAGGTGTCTTTTATATCAATTATTAGACCACTACAAATAAAGACGAGAAAAGATTAATAAAGACGAAAAACGAAAAACAAAAAGAAGATAAAAAACTTTATTAGAAAAAACCCGGAATTCGTTAAAAGATTATGACTCATAAGACATTATCATAATTTCCTCGCTATTTTTGACAACAACATATATCACATGTCGACTATAAGTTGTTTTGTTTTCTTCAGAAAACGAGGACCCTGATGAATAGACTCCTCCGGATAAATTGGGGGGGGGGGGCATTTGCTGTGTGTCACACGGAACTGAAGAGTTAAGATTGTCGACGTGAAAGACATTTTTTGTTAGTGATAAGAACAACCCTGAATGGCCCAAAAATAGATAGTGTATGATTAAGCTTTTAAAACTATTTTGGCTTTTTGTGTTTTGTTTAAAGATGTTTTGTTTTATCTCATCAACTTAAGACACGATTCAGGTTATTCGTAAAATACCGATTTCCTCTGAAAGATTCAAATTGATCAACTATCTACTCATCCTAGACTTGTCTATTGATTAATCTGGTTATAAATCATTAAAAAATAGTTGATGATTATGGGTTATTGTAGATTGTATATTGTGTGTCATTAAATATTAGCATAAAATTCCAGGCAATTGAAAATTGAGGCATATAATATATTGCAGCATAAACTTTAACTAGAATATAAACCACATAGAACTGTGATATTATATTTGGATAAATGAAGGGGGACTCTAACAGCAGCTTTATAAAATAACAATACATCGTAGATAATCATCAGAAGGTATGGCTCTAGACCAGTAATAATACCCACATGGTATCTACTTTCTATTCTAAATGAAATCTTATCACTAAAAATGGATATTCGTCTTTTATCCGATCGTTAAAGTCTCGTCTAATAATTAATTATTAGCACAACAATCTGGAGACTGACATATATGAAGTAAACATCTAAATTTAAGGTCAGATATATGACAATCAAATTAAGAAGTCGCTGCTTCAATTGTAAACATTAATGTAACTATAGAGAACTGAAAACTAGTACGTTATTCTGGTTATCACGTGAATGTTTTAAGCAGAATCCAGTTTCTGAAAAATAACTCAAAATGTAAAAAAGATAATAGACAGTTAACGTGAAGGAGAACGAAACAGGATTGAGATCAAAAGACAGAATCTCTATCTCTCTCTTTCTCCTTTCTCTCTCTCTCTCTCTCTCTCTCTCTCTCTCTCTCTCTCTCACACACAGACCCCCCCTTTCTGTCTCCATCTCCCCTCTCTGTGGCTCTCTCTCTCTCCCTCTCTCCCCCCTCTATATATCTCTCTCTCTGTGGGTATTCTAATGGCCTCGTGGTTAGATAACTGCGCTGTAAATCTCCAGGTTGTGGGTTCTAATCCGACCTGTGTTTGTTGGATTAAGTTTAATAAACAACATAATTTTCTCTCGGTGTTTGCGTGTGCATTTGTATGTGTCTGCGCATGCATCCGCGCGTGTGTATGTGACTTGGCTGGCAATGGGACATGTTACTGCCATTTTGCCGTTTTGTGAAGCAAAAATATCGATAGTTAATCTTGCCTTCATGTAAGCAGAATATCCTTTACTCTCTAGAACCGACATCATAGAATATTTTACAACTGATATGAATTACTTTTTTTGAGGAAGTATTTAAATAAAAGGCAAACACATTTAGGTTATCTATTCTAGAACCACCAAAATATATATAAATACACCCTTTGTATTGCTGTGTGAGAATGTCACGATATATTATCAGATGAACATACCATGTTAACAAATGACGATTTGTAAATGGTGAATCTGGGTATTCTTTACCCGGCGGCAAATGACAAAAATCATACAAAAAGTATGATGTGAAATGTATGTTACATGTTAAGCTAAGATAGCTGGCTCGTCTTCAAGTCAAGTGTTATCTTAAGATTGCTATCAACCCGGATATGTGCTAAATAACAAACACTCAAACAAACAAACAGACAGACAGACATACAAAAAACAACAAATAGTGGAAAAATACTTGCCGTAAAATTAAAGAAATTAGTTCTTAAAGAAATTTACAACGGGAAATAATAATAATAATAATAATAATAAACGCATGAATGCTATTTTTAACGCTGTTGTCTATCTCGGTGAAGTAGACAGAAATCGTAGGGGTAACAATGGATAATTATATCAGGAATCGTCACTCACCTAACAGGATGAACTCAACTAACCTCTACTCATCCTGTATTGTTTCTATTCGCCTCGAGGGTCCAGGCGAGCGTTATTTGGCGACCCCTGGATACAAAACTCTCGGGTAAAAATACACACATAAAGTGTTTACAAGAAGATCATATGTTTTTTAATTCTTCCTGTTAGTTGTCATCTATAGCTATCCTGAGCCATGATGAAAACGAGTTTTTACCCTTTTTATGTATATCTATTATATGGAAATAAATGGCATAAAGTAAGTAAGTATAACTCCATTACCACATTATCCTACATGTGATCATTTGTTGATAATTATTTTATTTTAGTTTGATCATGTTTCCGAAAATGGCAGACTTTATGGACTCAAGGATGACTTAGTATATGATACGGGGGAATATTGTTATAGTCTGTCTTAACTGTGATTAGAAGTAATATATTAATCATTTCCAATCATTCCTTATATCAGCACATGATATAACAATAGGTTTTATATGTCAAAGGTATAGGCGTTGCCTTTCTTTATAGTCAAGAGGGATTTCAAAGTAAGCCGCCAACATTGTATCGAGATCGTTTGAAGGTGACCTCTACTCAGTAAACTGAACATATATTATAGCGAAGTGGGAATATAGTTATAAATGGAAGTAGATAGTTCAATATAACAACAACATAGCAAACAGGTGAAAATATTCTTATTAGACGAACTGTCGTCTTGATATTGAGATGTGTGAGTTGATGGATGTTAACATCCATACATCACGAGCTGGATCCATTATTGGTTATTAAAACACGTGCCAGTAGCTTTACAGGAGAAAGATTTGTTTTATGACACTCGGAAAAAATTGAATAAAATATGTAGATTTTTACTATCTCACTCAGGATCACTGAATGATTGACATATTTTCTTCACCCGCTACCCGTCTCCTATCTTGTCCGTGATAATTGTATGCCGCCGAATATAGTCCTTATCACCTCTGTACAACACCGCTACTGACACAACTCATAAATTTGATGGCATTCAATTGTATTTTTGACTCTCTTTAAGATCTTAGCCTGAATTAAAAGCAAAAAGATGAAATGGTCAACTGTACAACTCCTAACACACCATATCAAAAATGATGTATTATTTATCATACGAACAACAGGTGAGATACTTGTGGACCTAATCGTAATACATTATCAACATCATATGATTAAAGAGCAGTAAGTACTGGAGCTTATGGGTTTGTGGGTTATTTTTATTACAACTGTTCTTAGTACAAGGATTTATTTTAGTAATTATACTAAATTATTGATTTTTAACGAATTCGATATTCATAATAATAATAATAATAATAATAATAATAATAATAACAATAATGTATATTTAATAAAGCGCCCTTACTAGCAGGAGCCATTCAAAGGCGCTGTACAGATAATATGTAATATAATAATACCCCAAATAATATGTCTGTGAAAACCCTGTAATGATTTAAAAAATAATATTTTTATTTATCTGTGAAAGCGACCTTAAATAGGTGTGTTTTTAGAACAGATTTAAAATTTTCAAGAGACGACGCATTTCTAATATTTGCGGGCAACCTATTTCACAAAGTGGGAGCTGCAACACTAATTGCACAATCACCATATGACTTGAGCCGAGATACTGGCACCTGCAATAGTATCTGACTGGATGACCTGAGTTTTCGGGATGACTTTCTTATGGACACCAGTACACACAGGTATTCTGGCACCATATCATTAATAGATTTATAAGTTATCAATAAAATCTTGAAACGGATACGCTGTCTAACAGGTAGCCAATGTAGTTTTTGAAGAATTGGGGTAATATGATCATATTTTCTAGTATTTGTTACAATGTATTTGTTACATATAGCTTTCTTCAAAATACATCTATGACAACAAGCATAACAGATGAGGTAACAGTGAAAATCCTCGCCAGAAAAATCATCTACTGACACATCATTCCATGTTCCAGGCATCTGACATGGGATATCATTCTTTAAGGAATCTCCTGGAACATGGACCATCGGGCTGTATAATTTTTCCATTTTACAGTAACCTCCATTCTTGAAATCTTTTTCAGAATCTTCATCGGATGAAGAATAAACTTTTGGAGAACTTTCTGTATTTGCAGCAAACTTGCTCAAGTCATTTTTGACAGAATCGTTCAAGAATACCTCATTTTCTAAAGTAAAACTGCACACACTATCTTTAGTAGGTGCGCTCTTGTAACTGGATAAAGATATTGTTACTACAGTATCCTTGTGGCTAAAAGGTGTTTTGTTCTCAGTCACATCAAGGGGATATCCAAGTTCAGGATTCTCCAAATTAAGAACCACAGACTTCACCAAGTTTGATGAGGAGTTGTGAATTTCCTGGATCTCTCCACTGGATCCAATATTGATCCTGGTACAGTTTGCACCACTGACATCCTCATTCAAATTATTTTCGTGTTTTGGCCAAGATTTTGTAGCCTTTTCTGGATATCCTTCGTATGCAGCCATTTTAACACCTGGCAGTTATCACAAATAAATATTATTATGAACAGTGTTGAGGAAAGTGACAGGCATATGTCCAACACTTTTCCAAATCAAGCACCCTATAAAAGTAAAATGAAGCCATGTTTTAAATTAATTTATCAACATCACTTAACTCAGTCACACTGCATGAATAATCCAAAATTGTAATTATTTCATGTTCCACCTAAGAGTTAGATTAAAGTAAACTCAAATCACATGATGAGATCAAGCCAAAAATCAGTTTACCAGGTTTACAGAAATAAGTACAATGTGGTATTCCTTTACATAAGGATATATCTGATCACTGGTCTTGGTTTATCTATAGATGTGTTCATGTTTGAAGTATACTCAATCACAAATACAGCAAGTCTTATCAGTGTGTAAACAAACTAGATAAAACCAAAATTAATACATAAATAAACAATTACTTCAATGGGTGAAAAATATATATATATATATATATATATATATATATATATAATATATATATATATATTATATATAGATATTATATATATATATATATATATATATATTATATATATAACAAATGATAAATAAATAAATACTGAAAATAATATCAATTTAAAGCGGAGGTACTTCTAATGATAGATACACAAATTATTTGATATATTCGACAAGTATATATGCTCCTGTGGGTGTATGTGTAAAGCATTCCCCAACATTTGACCTAATTTTACACGTACTCCGTCAACTTTAACAATATACCTTTTTTCTTATTGGATAATCTTGTTGACAATTTGGCGACTAAAACTCAGGCGACATTTTGTTATCTGAAACGATTTAACATTTATGTATTAATACATAGAAAGTTGTTGTTGTTATGTTAATATATCTAGAGAAAATGAGTGTTTCATATGGACGAGTGTTTAGTCAACACCCCCTCCTCCCAAAAACAACCCCCCAAAAGTAGCTAACAGATAAAATATCTGTTGAATTAATGTGAAATAAAGAGCCGCTCAAAGAGGTCACGCAAGAGAGCATTTCCTATAGTTTAATATAAGTCATATTTTTGTTATCGTTGGTCGCTCACTCTCTCTCTCTTTCTCGCCCCCCACAAACATACTCTCTCTCTTTCTCTCTCTCTCTCTCTCTCTCTCTCTCTCTCCGTACTCCCTTCATCGCAAAAACAACCACCAAAAATAGCTAACAGATAAAATATCTGTTGAATTAATGTGAAATAAAAAGCTTTTCAAAGAGGTCACGCAAGAGTCATATTATTGTTATCGTTGGTCGCTCACTCTCTCTCTCTCTCTCTCTCTCTCTCTTCTCGCCCCCCACAAGCATACTCTCTCTCTTTCTATATATATATATATATATATATATATATATATATTATTGTGTGTGTGTGTGTGTGTGTGTGTGTGTGTGTGTGTGTAATTTTCGACAGTAGATGTTCTGACTTGAAATGCATTTAATTGTATCGTATATTATAATAATAAAGAACATAATAGTATTATTCAAATACTTAAATGTTTTATTAGCAGCAACGATGATGAAGATAATGACAGTAGCAATAATGGCAGCAGTAACAACAATAACAACAACAGCAATAACAACAACAGCAACAACAACAACAACAATAAGTATTTAATATATTGATCCTATTAACAGAAATTATCCAAAATACCGTACATTGACCCCTCCTCCTCCCATTACGACTGACCTAAAAGTTTTTTTTACTAACAACAAAGATTGATTATTACCCCTGTCACCCCCCCCCTCTCCCCGTAGGAACTAAATTATCTTCAGCGACTGTCATAAGACCTCACATAACATTCCCAGGAGATAAACAAAAAAACTTCTCAAGTTATATAATACTACAAAACGAGAGGACGGCTAGCCATAGGACTTGAACTGGAACAATGGTGATAATATCAGACAAGATGATCTGAGATGTGATGATACATTTATGTTGGACAAACATGACAGCTGATAATCAGGTGATCTGCCGGTGATATAATCGTAAACTGTTATTAAAATATTGAAATGAATATGCTGACTCACTGGTAGATTATCTTGTTTTGAGCAGCTCTTTATTTCACATTGAGGTGTGACATGCTCTAATTGTCACGAATTTGTAACTCTACCAGCTGAGCTTTACTAAACCGTGGAAAGTTATTGGATATGAAAATAACGGAACATTTATGATTTTTAACACATTTCTAAAATAATCTGGATGATAAATATAAATATGTGACTGCTGATAGACTGTTTTATATATTTCGTTAGTGACTCATTGTAACATTATCAGAAATTATATTTATTGGCGAATTGAAAGACGATGTTTCCAGTTTAAAAGTATTTTGTGATTATATATATATATATATATATATATATATATATATATATATATATTATATATATTAATTGTTTATTTTTCTAATTGTTTTTTATGTAATAGAACACAAAACAATTGAAGAGGATGTTATCAACAAATGTGATTGAGCTTGGGTCGTGTACATTTAATTTTGACTTGAATATTTTATCTATCATATTCAGAACTAGACAATATACTTCTAGACATAATTGTAATATGTTCTAATACCTCATTGACAATTAAAATTTGGTTGACTAAACAAATACTGGCAACAAGTAATGAGCGCCGGACATACAGTGATTATCATACAGTGATGCCACCGTGTCATCTCAAATCAGGGCCGGAATAATTGGTTGACCGGACGCCGAAGGCAAGTATATTTTCATGCTGGGCTAGTGCTGATCACCGATCATTTGCCCGTTCGGACAAGTGCCTTTTTGAGTACCTATACTTATAATCCGCGATGCAAAGGTGGCTGTGGGTGCCAGCTACGCCTAAAGCCGAGATTCCATATACGCGGCATACGAATCCGAATGCGTATGCAACATTGCTGTATACATGTGTTTCGGACATCCCTCTCACCTTCTTACATGCTTTTCTTGGGAAAGCCTACATGGACACTCGAATCGGACGAATGAATCCGTGGCGACCGGTAACTCTGCAAAGCAGCAATGGGCTTCGCTGAATAAGTATTTCTTATCAAACACTTCTCTATTTGTCGATTTTTATTACAAATACATGTTTATATGTAGGCAGGTGAAATATAGCAGATTTAAAAATAAATGAAAATTTGTTGGGCAAGTGTATTTCCAATCTACTTGCCCAGGGGCAACTGAATTGAAAAACGAAACAAAGCCATCTTCGAGGCGTAAGTTGCATTGTATAGTTGACGACCGAAATATCACGAAGCATGGCGGAAATATACAAAAACAAAATACTCTGAGACATTGGAAAATCAAACTGAAAAACAAATTTACTGATGAAGTTAGCTCACGATGTAAATTTCAATAAAAGTTAACAATATTTCTAGGTTACTCGGTCGGGAAACGTCTAAGGTTACTGTTGGTTATCCAAAGTCAAAGTAGGTTACCTCGAGTAACTAGACAACCGCTAATTACGGATCTCGGATATGAGGTTAAGGTGGAATATTTTATTTGTACAATAATCTGATAGTATTAGTCTCTTGTCAAGTCTAACTGTTGTCACATTATATAAAAAACTACATCAAATATTATTTTAGGAAATTGAAATGTACGTTTTGAATAAGACAATAATGTAATGATTTCAAATCGTCAACAGACAGACACATCTAGGTAGAGGTTTTTGTATTGATATCATCTGCATACAAAATTGCATGTTGCTGTGTTGATATTTTCTGCAAATAAGACACAGTTTAAAAGTATTCTTTTCACGATCAGAAATTCCATGAAAAATACGACTAATTATTTCTGACGATCACTCACTCGACTCACTCACTCACTGACTGACTCACTGACTGACTCACTGACTGACTGACTGACTGACTGACTGACTGACTCACTCACTCACTCACTCACTCACTCACTCACTCACTCACTCACTCACTCACTCACTCACTCACTCACTCACTCACTCACTCACTCACTCACTCACTCACTCACTCACTCACTCACTCACTCACTCACTCACTCACTCACTCACTCACTCACTCACTCACTCACTCACTCACTCACTCACTCACTCACTCACTCACTCACTCACTCACTCACTCACTCACTCACTCACTCACTCACTCACTCACTCACTCACTCACATGGATATATTAAGCTGAGGGCTGAGTCCCATATGTAACCAGAGCGGAGGTTAAAGAAACCGCTTACTCATTCACAACCTCAAATTTATAGCCGTTGGGCTATTTGTACATCTAACCAGAGACCACGATAAAGAAACCACTCATTCAATCACACCTGGGAATATATATCCGAGAGGCTACTTCCGGATGTAACCAGAGGTGAGGCTAAAGAAATCGCTCACTCATTCACTCACTCAACAACTCTCACCTGGAATTTAAATCTCAGGGGTGACTCAAAGATGTAACCAGAACCAATTCACTAGAAACCACTCACCCGATCACTCACACCCGGGATTATATAGCCGAGTGGCCACTCCCAATGAAACCAGAGCCTTGGATAAAGATACCACTCACTCAATCACTCACTTACTCATTCACACCTAGCCTTAATATAGCTGAGGGCAAACTACCAGATGTTGTCAGTGCTGAGGATAAAGAAGCT
>JAODUP010002433.1:0-31979 GCA_025642065.1 Paralvinella palmiformis
AAGAAAAAAATAGAAATATAAGCTTTTGGGGACATTGGCTGAAAAAGATATTCTTTAAAAGGGGGTTTTTTTATTGGCATGTTTAAAATAAGAAGAAAACACGCCAGATGTTAGTGCTGCATTTATTATATTAGTAATTAGTTTGCGAAGACAATATATTAACAGAACATTAGGTATAGGATCAAGTTTATTGGACTTATTAGGGAATGATAAAATCAGCTTACCAACTTCAGTAAGTTAGCCCGGTTGATATACAACTGGAAATACCAATATTATAACTAAAAACATGATCTGGGAAAGAAGAATTAATTTGGGTGATCCTATCTTTGAAATGTTTGGAAAAAAGAATTACAGAGTGAATTAGTTTAATCATGAGCGGTTATAGAAACATTAGCTTTCAAAGGATATATTATTTAAGTTATGTGCGTGATTTTCTCATTAGGCGTTCTAAATGGCTGCAATGTACTTTAGCATTAATAATATCCGTGGCATTCAAGGTGTAGATGGTTTAACTTTTGTGGAATTTCTTCTCACAGTTGCGTGTTTATCAAATTATGATTTAAGTGTGGTAAGATACTGTTAACATACTTCTGATATGACAGCTTTAGGGTTGGTGAACAGTTTATACTTTACTATTTCATCATTAAATTCAAAAATGACAGTGTTGTGAGTATGCTGACAAAGAATAAAGAATCAAGTGGATGAGGCTTAAAACTATTTTTGATATGAGAGTGAAATAATCCGATAAACCTCTGAGGTCATTAGTATATGGATATATTTAGGTGTAGACCTGGTTATTATGAAATCAAACCAGTGACCATGAACGTGTGTGGATGAAGAAACATCCTAAGATGTCATTACATATGGATGTAGTAGTAGATTGTTTATCTAAATTAAGAACTAGGATGTATCCTCTACAAATGTACTCATGATAATTCAGTACTTGTAGTTGATAACAGTAATAAGTACTATTGTTTTCTGACTAGATTCCTATGGTGTTGACTTCATCCCAGATTATCAGGAGGGGGAGGAACTTTTAGGCTATCCTGTCTAGCGACCACTTATTCTGACAGCTCCAACGAATGAAGTTATGGTATGTCTGGGTTTGTTGGATATACACGCACTTGGGGAAGTAGACCATTTGCTGTTAAGGCAAGTGACGCCACTGGGCTGGAGCAAAATGTGTTTCTGTTGAGACAGTAGGCATATAAGTCCTCACCAGAGGCACAAAGTCGCCGTATATCTTAGTGTGCCAATGCCATCAAGCTTGCGCAAAGCAATTGTTAGGATATATATGATACATCCAATCACATCGATAGCAAAAATAGAATTGGAACCTTGCACCATAATGAGGATATTCATATGAGCGTACATGAACATGCTTGCCCCGAAGTGTTTTCTTGTAGCTGAGGCCAGACATGACATATATGCGGTGTATCAATCAGGGTATAACCCTCATTGGTTTATCTTGCCAGAAAGCTGTGATCCCTTAATCGATCATTACCCTTCGAATTAAACTGTTTCCGTTTGCTCTGCTGACCTGGTTAAATTTCTTAATATTATTGAAACCGTGATCTTGGTCCACAGGGAGCCAGACGTCCTTTCTGTATCTCACGGCAACCATAGCCACGCGGACTTTTAGAATGTTTGTTTGACCACATATTCTTGAACTTGCATACAACCTGTGCCGATACCTCGGGGAAGCTCCCCTATCCGGGTTATGTGATGAATGTGTCTGCAGCCTGAAGTGCTGGAAATTGTAAGCTAGCGAGGTAGCATGTCTTTATGTCAATTCTCACGACTTCTCTTGAGTGATAGGCCATAACCATGTTCCATATAACACTTTTGGATATCACCGGGCATCAATATTGGCATTAGCTTCCACCTTTTCCGCTCATTGGCCAAGATCCTGGATGCGTGGTTCGAAGGTTCTCTCTGTCATGGACAGTTCTCCTGAGGAGGGACAGCTTTCTTGCAGTCTGTCTCGAATATCCTGAGATACGTCAGCACTGAGGTCTTCTTATAGGGCGAGATTATTTTCGAAAGACTAGGCACATCTTGTAGCAGTTCTCTGAAAAAAAAACCCATCTAAGAACATTTAAGGCTATGGAGTCACCCCTGACTTCGATGTAATCGAGGATCTCTAGAGCTCAGATGTCTTCTCATTCTATCATGTATGTAGAGAAGTCTGAGATGGCACCACTTACTTCAAACTCCTTTTTGGTATGGGGAAGAAGCTCAACCAATGGGCAATTGAGTAGCGTGGATTTTGGCCGCCATGCGCAGGAATTCAAATTGCCCCCCCCCCTCTTTCTTTAGAGTAACACCAACACACACCTATATCAAATATCTACGTAGAGAGAGAGCGCCACTACAACTGGCTCCGACTTCAAAATTCAGCCATTTTTGGAAAACCAATTATTA
The DNA here is from genome assembly GCA_025642065.1 of Paralvinella palmiformis. Taxonomy (NCBI): domain Eukaryota; kingdom Metazoa; phylum Annelida; class Polychaeta; order Terebellida; family Alvinellidae; genus Paralvinella; species Paralvinella palmiformis. The sequence goes on from JAODUP010002433.1 coordinate 2,425, forward strand.
CCAAAGTGTGCCTCAAAATAACAAGAAAGGAATACAATTATTGTATTTGTCGCCCCCCCCCCCCCACATGGTGAGTGGGGCCTGTTTATGCAAGTTGATAAACTCCCATTCTGGGATGTTCGAATTTCTGCGAGTATTTCTTCTAGCAGATCAATTCGTTTTCGCATAGCACTAAACATGTATACCATGTACCCCACTTCCCCCCCCCTCTCTCTCTCTATTTGATGGCTTTACTTCAAATGGGTCTAATAAAACTAACTTACACTAATATCTCGATCTAGAGCTAGATGTCGAATCTAAAATATATCTCAGAAGATATATATATATATCGCCTTGAACCACCTTTGAAAAATAATAACACAGCACAGATATCTTGCTTGGTATTACTGATGGACTCTAATGACCAATTCTATTTTATTGTCAAGAAATTCAGTCACGAGGAGATGATATTCCAGTGTGTTAGATGCCGCCTAGACTCTTGGCTTTGTAGAAGAGCATGTTTATCGTTGAGGTAATAATGGATTATTGAAAAAATAAATAAAATCAGTTGCTCACGTAACTTATTGATAATGTAGTAGTATCAATGGTGATTCCATGTGTACTGATACGGGGTGTGTGTGATAGTTCTTCACCGGACAGTTGCTCACCTGGATACTTGCTCACCAAGTAAATACAAAAGTGGACACTTTTATACCAGTGAAGTTTTAATGAGAAAAAGAGCACATAATTATATTAATAAAATAATCTCATTAAAATAACTATTAATTTAGTTCAACTATTAATCAGGGTTGTCAGACTTAACATGTGCCCTAGATTTAACCCAGCTTTAAACCCTAAACCTGGATGAACCAAACTCCTTGAAGTGAGCCTAAGCGGAATAAACTAACTTTCAAGATTTTTCAGGAATTAGATGTAAGATTAAAAGGGAAAACTATTTTATTTCTGCTAATTTCCCACAACATACAGCTTACATTTGGTCTGAACACAATGAATTAGCTCCATCCACCATATAGGACAGTGCATTAATAATAATAATAATAATAATGTATATTTAATAAAGCGCCCTTACTAGCAGGAGCCATTCAAAGGCGCTGTACAAATAATATGTAATTTAATAATACCCCAAATAATGTCTGTAAAAACCCTGTAATGATTTAAAAGATAATAATTATTTATCTGTGAAAGCGACCTTAAATAGGTGTGTTTTTAGAAGAGACTTAAAATTTCCAAGAGACGACGAATTTCTAATATTTGCCGGCAACTTATTCCAGAAATTGGGGGCTGCAACACTAAAAGCACAATCACCATATGACTTGAGCCGAGACACTGGCACCTGCAATAGCATCTGACTGGATGACCTGAGTTTTCGGGATGACTTTCTAATGGAAACCAGTTCACACAGGTATTCTGGTGCCATATCATTAATAGATTTATAAGTTATTAACAGAATCTTAAAATGGATACGCTGTCTAACAGGTAGCCAATGTAGTTTTTGAAGAATGGGGTAATATGATCATATTTTCTAGTATTTGTTACAATGCGAGCTGCACTATTCTGAATTCGCTGAAGGCGATTAATGTTATAATCAGATATGCCATATAACAGGGAATTACAATAGTCTATACGAGATGTAACAAAGGCATGAACTACAGTTAAAAGTGATTCTTGTGTCAAGAATGCTTTTAAACAGTGGATGTTCTTAAGATGGTAGTAGGCAGCTCGGCATACTGATGTGACATGTTCATGCATGTTAATACATTGGTCAAAAATAACCCCTAGATTTTTTACTGACCCATTAGGGGTAATCGAAGATGTACCCATCTGTAATGCTGGTGTCTTTAGGGATTTAACACAATGTGGTGATGCCAAATATAAAATATTTGTTTTATTATCATTTAGTTTTAGAAGATTTTGAGTCATCCATAGCCGGATATCGGCAATACAATGTTCTAAATTCTTCAAGGAAGAGGAGAAATTTAACTCATTGTCAGGATCCAGTGATATATACAGCTGTGTGTCATCAGCATACAAGTGATATTTAATATTATCAATGTGGTAAATTAATTTAGCGAATTAATCAATACATTTGGTGATACATATTTAGTAACCATAGGGAATGTATTTGTTTGCCATTGTGATGAATTAATTGAAATTAATTAAATTGAAGCAATTGCAAAATTTAGCAATTAATACATCAACGGGAATAGGTTGTCACCGTAATAACTCATATATAACTAATCTATTAGGCTTCTTTAGTGATCTGCAATTTAAATGTAAGCCATAAATCAATCTTGTAGTTTCCATATTCCACTTTATGAACAATATATGTTTATAAGCTGCACGAAATTCTCTATTCTTCTGGATGCAACTTTTATCTCTATTGTCTATACTAATTAAACTACTGATAATGAACAGCTTGAAAGTTAGTTTAACCCACTTAACAATCATCTTACAATCAGACAGCTTCACTTTAATTCACTGCCAATCTTTAATCCCAAACCAAAACCTGTTATTTAGAACACACAATGGATTAGTTACCACGAAAACTTGTATATGTACGGTATAAAAGTAATAATATTTTTACATTTATTATTACTTTATTACATGTGTTACATACATATAAGTTATTATTATATCCAGTAACTTACTTAATACAATACCAAGAGCAATAGCCTGGCAATTAGTGCTATCATTTAAACATTTCTTAGTTGATTTGGAAATAGGGATTAACGTTGCCAACAATACATTATACGGCAATACACCATGTATTAAAATAGCTGAGAATAATAACGAGATATGCACAGCCATAGAAGGGGAACTATTAATCAGAGCGAACGACATTAGATTATTTGTGTCATCTGCTTTCCTCGCCTTCAATTTAAATAGAGCATTGCTTACAACACTGTAATTACACAAAGGAGAATTACAACCACTTACCACCATATTCTCAACCTCTGGCATAATATGTTTCATCTAACTGGAGTCATGTAATACACTGGTTTATTTGATGGAAGTGACATAGCCATCTTATTTGAAATTATTTTGTTCTGATTTTGCTTGAGCATTTTCACTATTCGTTTATAATTATATCGTGTTTTACGCCTTATATCAGCTATGAGACTGGGCCATACATTGTTAATCCATGGTCTATGCCAAAAATAGCTTCATTACGTGCTGGCTCTGTACTTTCATTCCAACCAACAAGACCCTTTCTTTTTCTATGTAGCTAATACGATTTATATTGGCAATATAAAGCATCATGTGGTAACTTAAGCTGGACACAAAATTCATCAAGCATATGTTTATAATGTGCCATGTTATATGGAGTAGCCTTGTCCCATTGAACACGTTTTACATATTGACGGCTTTCAAGAACGATAATCTATGATATTTCTAAGCAAATTCTCACAACCAATTAAGAGATCTAGAATATATTCAGTTGAAGCGGCAACATTTCCATACATATAAATGATATGACCTTCATTCGAAATATCACAACATTCCAGTTCCACATTTTTTACAAAAATATTTAAAGTTTGTGTATGTAGAGAAGTAATTCTCCGTAAATCTGTATTAAAATCACCTCCGATTATTACATAATCAATATGCTCATACTTATAATAAATATATTTAATGGCATTAAGTATATCCCCACCTCCTCTCTAATAGCAATGGTGCTATTTTCAATAATATTATAATTTATTGTTTTGATGTAGTGCGGTGCTGCGACCACAGGCCAAGTCCGGATAAAACGGAAGATTTTCAAAATAAAGCGGCAAAGCGGAAGGTTTTCTAGGAAATTAGGAAAAGCAGCAAATTTTCCGCTTTATCGGAATACTTGAAAAATCTGCTCCACTGTATCGGTCTTCTACGCTACAAATGATTTATATTAGTCAACCCGGGATTCCCATACCATAACCATATACAATCATATACAATCACATGACACGCAAGTCATCAAGGAGTTTGTTAACAAGACACCAGACCATGACTGTCCATGTGTCAATTATTGGTATATCTAATGATAATTATACGTGCATCCATTTAAGAGTAGGTAAATACCAGATGACTTGTAGTTGTATATATATATATATATATATATATATATATATATATATATATATATGAGATCAATTAACAGCCATAGCGTTTAAAAGAAAAGAAGCAGGACGGTATAAGAAAGCTTTGCATTACCATAATTTATCTCAGTATCAATATTAACAAATCAGTTATGATGTCCATTCTTTGTCTTTTTTGTGTTTTAAGACATGCCTTTGGTTGAACATCTGCACTCTAAATTTGGGAAGATCCTCATTTATAGTATCCAACCGATGTATGTACTTGATATCTAGTATTAAGTTTCAAAAGATTTTCATTACTTCTGAATACATAGACCTACCCATACAATAATGGTTTAGTACTTTGTTGTCCTAATATAATATGTTACATATTTTCTTATTTATATCGACCCAAAATCTGAATCGCTGATCCTTATGTATATCCTTAATCATTTCTGTACAGTTATTATGAGTTAATCTACACTTAGCAACAATTGCAACAAACCGCTTTACAATAATTCGATTGAAAATAATGTAGTATTAGATAGTAAGCATTTTAGTTTCGACATGCTGTCTTCGCAAGACAGTATATATTGCAATAATTGTTCACCCCTTATCTTGGTAAAAGTTTAACAAATTATTTTGTTGATGCTAATAAAACCAGTGAACAAATGGTATTTGGTTAAATGGAATCAGGACAAAGCTAATGGGTTAACTTTGCAGTATGATGCTGATATGAATGTTTTCATAAGAAAAATTAAATGACAGGGAAGCCTTAAACTAATATATTACATAACTCAATAATCATTAATGTTTATGATTTTAAATATAGATATGTTCTAGGAAACAAAACTCCAACTAACGCACAACAATCAGATGCTCGTTTCGCCATATTGTCACACGTTTGTTTACCGAGACCATGTGTAAGAAATAGTTAGTGATTACGTTGCCAGCACAAGCGTGTTATAGAAAACGGCTAATCAGAAATAATTTTAATTTTGTTTTCACTTAGGTTTCGTTGAAATTGCGGGAGATCGGATTTCCTGCGCGGGAGTGCGCGAGATTTTATGTGATTGCGGGAGTCTCCAGCTGAATGCGGAAGACTTAACTTGTATTCCTAAGTTCTGCACTTACAGAAATAAACACATTTGCACTCATCCAAGTACTGATATCAGCCAAGCAAGTTTCCAATTTCTTTGCAACGTCGGACCAAGTTGTTTTGGGCACGATCGCCATATAAACCTAGGTATCATCTGCATAATAGTGGTAGAGCAAATTAAATCGGCTACACATTGCACCAATTGGTTTTGAATGCAAACAGTACTTTCGTGGTCCAAGTACCGATCCTTTGTTTCACCCCAACATTCATATATAATAACTATTATTTATCTGTGAATACAACCTTGAATAGGTATAATTTAGAGCGAATTTGAGATTTCCAGGAGACGACACATTTCTAATATCTGCCGGCAACCTATTCCACAAGGGGGGTGGGCTGCAACACGAAGGCACTGTTACCATATGACCTGAGCTGAGACACAGGAACCACCTGCAATAGTATCTAATTGGGTGATTTAAGTTTTCGAATTTACTTTCTAATAGACACCAGTTCACACAGGTTTTCAAGTGCTATGTCATATGAGTATATGTTAATAATACACCTGTGAATATATATATATATACATGTAGCCAAATGTAAATTTTGAAAATTAGTAAAATTGATTTGAAAAGCTGATATGATAATATTTTCGAGTATTTGCCACTATGTGACCAGCACTATTATAAATTCGCTAAATGCAGTTGATGTTATAATCAGATATACCATATAACAGGGAGTTACAATTGTCTATCTCAGATGTAACAAAGGCATGGACTACAGTTACAAGTGTTTCTGATGTCAAGAATACTTTTAAACAGTGGAGGTTCTTAAGTTGGTAGTATGCAGCTAGTTTATTGATGTGACATGTTCAAACACGTTAAATTATTTCACAACAATAGTCCTTAGATTTTCACTGACCAGGTAGACCAAGATGCACCCATTTATAATGCTAGGTGTCTTTACGGATTTAACACAATGTTATGATACCAAATATATAATATTTATTTTATTATCATTTAATCTTAGAACATTTTGGGTCATCCATAGTCGTATATCAGCAATGCAATGTTCTCCATTTTCAAGGAAAACGATAAGTTTAACATATTGTTAGGATCAAGTCATATATACAGCTGTATGGCATCAACATACAAGTGATATTTAACATCACATCACTGCTCAATTATCCCATGGACCTAAGGACCAAAGAATTGAACCCTGTAGTACACCAGATAACAAAAGCCGAACGTCAGATAAAATACCATGAACAGACACTCTCCAGATAGCATCAAAACCATTCAAGTACTTTTCCTGACAGTCCGAACTAGTCATTCAACCCAGAAAAAAAGTATATTTTGGTCAACTTTAGCACATGTAGCAGAAATTGTGAAGAGAAGAAGTACTTTTGGCTTACCTTGATTAATTGACATCATAATATAATGTTTCACCCGATCCAAGGCAGTTTCTGTGTTGTGTTCACATTTACATGCTGGCTTTAATGATTTATTAAGTTTATTATTTGGTACACTTAACTGAACATAACAGTCATGGCAAATTGCATAACGGCCTGCAAGTCCATAATTGTCCAACATGTATTCGAAAGGATTCAGCGGCGGGATTTCGATCCGTTCAAAACAATTCTAATCACCAGCTAATGTGTTTCCAATAAAATTCTCTAAATCCTTAAATTCCAAAACTTTCACTAGCCATTGCTAGTGTTTACTACGTTGGACTTAGATGATCGTGTGACGTCATTTTAACTAGCATGACATAAGGCAACAGCTGTTTTTACAATCGTCCTGATCACTTGACAGAAATAATGTCAGATGCCGAGAAAAGTGTTGACCTACATAAATAATGTCAACAGAGTGCCAAAGAGAAGAATAATAGACAGAATGAGACATAATAAAACATTAACTATTACATCAATGGGAATAGCGTTTATTTGTATATATCTTCGACAGTCACAACGTAATTAGTCGTATAGAAATATTGGGCTCTGAAAATACACTTATATTACATAGTGGTTGGTCAATAACGTGATAAATATATAAACTTTAAACATTACTTGACAAGCACGCAGCTGTCGGATTAAAATCCATAAACATTAAATGGATATCCCCTGAAATCATCAATGCCAAAGGACGTCGCCGATATTTAGAACGTATATGGGGAAATCACGCACACAACTGGACAGGTCTAAAAATAATAAACAGTGTCATTTCTGCACTAGACTCATGAATAAAACTAAATATAACTATTGTATAGGAATACAATTTCCAACAACTATGACAATCCTCATACACTCTGGAACTGTATATGTAGGACTCTCCATAGAACGGCTTCGGTTTCTCTCCCCGCTCATGATTCAATTAATTCAATCAGCAATTTTTTTCCAAACATTTCAAGGATAAGATCACCCAAATTAATGCTTCTTTCTCAGAATCTGCTTCTAGTATAATACTGATTTTCCAGTTGTACATCACCCTTGCACAGTGAGTAAACTAGCCTAACTTACTGAAGTTTCTAAACTGATTTGATCATCCCCAAATACGTCATGTGAACTTGATCCTATCCCTACATTTCTCTTATTATTATAAATGGTACAATCATTCTGGTTTATATACCGAGAAGTAATTGAACCAAAATGAAAAGAAAATAAGACTAAAACCATGATTTATAACTTAATAAAGTGGTGGTCATTATGTTACATAAATCTATTACAAGTTGTTAACACTGATCCAGGCAGCTCCAGTGTATTGTTTATTACAGGACATTTACACATATTAATGTAACGTGACTAAATATTAGTCTACTCACTTAATAACTGTGAACATTAGTTTATATAAATACATCTTCTAAAATATAATACAGAACTGTGTATTTTCTGAAACATTGTAATAAATGTGTTATTTAATTAAAGTAAACCGATTTATTGATCGTCTTCGCTGGAATTGTAGTAATATTACATGGATGTTAACCCATTTGTCATTTCTGGTAACTTAAATGTAACCATTGAGGTCTTCCGTTTTGACAAAATAATTAAAGTGGTGACCTATTTACAGCTAGTAAACATGAAAGTGGGTACATGGCCTTTTAACTGTTAAACGTCTTTACATGTGAAAAATGCGGTATCGGTCTGTCCTCAACTTACGTGCGATGTATTACAAATAGCCATTCATGTATATTATTCTTATCCTAGTCAGCGTATGTGTGTGAAAGTGTCTACATATATATAATGTGTGTATGTGTCTGTTTGTGTGTGTATGCACGCGCACGCACGCGTGTGCAGTAGTTTTATGTCGATACTATGCGTGGATGTTCGTTGATAACATACACAAACGAATAACTTCCAATTGAGAATCGTGCACGCTTTATTCCGAAAACTATCACAACACTAATAACATATTTAAATTACCAAATAGGAACTCTTAATATCAATACCGAATGCTATTTCTACATCACCCCTTTTAACTATGTTACAAGAACACACTACTTACTTCTATAATGATCATTTTCAAAAGATTAAACTTTATATTTAAACAAAAATAGATTTACAGTACATCAGAAAATCTTTAGGATGATTAATTTGAATTTTTGACAATAACCTAAAGAATGTTCTTTCATTTAAATCACCTTCAGATAAATAATTTTATTGTTCATGCCATAAATAAAACTATGATCTTTCACAAATTGTTATGCAATAGCTCATAGGTGACACTTAGTGTATAACCCATAAATCATTCTGTGAACCTCTTTGGAATGTTCACTGAGCGACCACTTTTAGTACATCCACGATGACCAGGTATGTTCACATCCAGTTTCCTTGGTGAATCTATCTTCGGCAGCATCGTCGGTGTTAATTGTGGTGTTTCAGATACGATGGTACAAGTAGACATTTCTATTCCTGGATTGACATCTTCATGTGGGAGACTGTTCATTTGACTTCTATTTCGAAGAAATATACCTGTCGGTGTTCTCACAGTATATGATCGACGCTGAACTGAATCAGCAACATATCCTGCTTCGTGACGATCTGGAAGCCATACTTCATATCCTGTATTTAACAATGGTAACGATCCAGCAGCATGATGTCTATAAAGGTTAAGTGTTCAATCGGCACGTGCTGATTATTCACGTTGACTCAATAATGACAAATATGGTCCTCTAAACATGGAGATTGCACGGAACAGTTGGAACCAGAGACCTAAGCCGTCGAGACATAAAAGTCCTGTTGGGCTGAATCCATTTGCTAATGGTGTAGCACGATAATTCAACAATGTTAGATTACCAGAAGAGTGACCAGGATTGCTTGTGATATCGTTGAAATTATAATTTGTGGCAAATGTAGCAAACTCATTTGCTGAATATTGAGGTTCATTATCCGAATATACGGATACAGGAATTCCATGTCAAGCAGATATTGACTTCATGTTTTGTTTAATATCTGATGAATGAGTACGGTCCAGTTGTGCTATCTCGATATACCGTGAATATAGGTCGACAAGGAGAAGGTATTTATTATGTTTGTTCTCAAACAAATCTCTAGCAATTATTTGTCATGGGTGCTCTGGTAGATCACTTTGCACTAGAGGTTCCACAGGAATTTTGTGATTTTGACAACACAACACACACGACAGTTATTTATCAGATCACCAAGCTTTTTATTAAGTCCAGGCCACCATACAGACTGTTTTGCCCTTTCCCAGCATTTACTGATTCCTTGGTGACCCTGATGAATTGTGTCATGCATATCCAGACGCAGAGCAGATGGGATAATGATACGTGCTTCATACATGAGAAGTCCTTCCTGGATGGTTATCAAAGTTTTATATGGTCAATAGTGTTGAAGCATACCAGTGATAAATGAGTTATCTGGCCATCCTTCTTCGACCTATTTGGACAGTAAACAACGTATTTCGTATTCAAGTCGTATATAATAATTTTCCTTGTACGTGTATGATTAAATATGAGTAACGCATAAGACGCATGCGCAATTTTTGAATACGCACAGGAAGCTCATTTCGGGCCAGCAATGGAATAAGTGGTTTGTGATCAGTCTCAAGGAGGAAATGTTTACCAATGAGATAATCTTGAAATTGTTCACATGTCGGGCAGAATGTTGTCTCCGAAAGAGAGTATATCTTTAAATTAATTATAATCTTTAAAATGTTTGCTCGCAGCTTATGTTATTTGTCTATGTCCACTGAGACGTGGATAAAGGCGCTGAGACAAATGATATCTCATTTGGCTAATTCTATTCAGTTTAGAATAATTAACAACAGACACCTGAAACTCATCAGATCATCATTATAGTTGTGACCAGAAACAATACTAACAATAGCCAATTGGAATATGACGACCAAAGTCAATCCACTCATCATGACAACCACCTGCCATATTTATACATCTTTATTATTCATTACACTCACCTTAATATCTGATGATTGCTGCAAAATTAAAACTCAAAGACTAATGTTCTAAATAACAATAATAGCTCTGTAGATGCATGCCAAGGTTATATTGTTAATTTGTACATGTACATTTGTACATGAACATGACATTCAGATTAGAATATGATTAATATAATCGTGAATTAATGACTGAATTAGTAGCCACAAATACCTTAATTGTTGCCTGAGAAATAAATCACTTACTAATCAAATGCTAGAAGTGCATACGTGTAATAGAATATATGTACGTATATATGTTAATCAGGTAATATGTATATTGTCTGAAATGTTCTGGTAATCTTGATTAATTCTCAGTTAGAAATAGACATTTTATCTAAATATTTCATGTAATATACATATTATATGATTATATAGATTAACTGTAGCATATATATGTTTTAAGAATCACCTGGCAGCAAGTTCTTCAAACTTTCCACTCAATGACTTAAGTGCTTCTCACATTAAGAGAACACTGGAAGACTCGCAGACATTCCTTTGCCACGTCCCTTTCCTTTATTAATATATGCATTGGACATACTTGTTATGGTGGAAATATAAAATAATCAGTGACTTTATTTTATTATTTCTATCACGTCCCACTCTTAGATACCTACACATGAAGGTGCAAATACAATACTTCATGTATACTCGAAAACATATAGAGTAGACGTCTAGGAAATACATCTTTGTCAACTTAAATACATCATGTTCTCACATACTCCATTACATATAGATATTGACCATAGATCGAAAGACGTATTGTCATGACAGAATATGGTTATCTATTAATCTTCCAACCAGCACAATACGTGCGTGCATGATTTGCCTGCGTAAAGTGACAATCCGGATATAACAGCATGTCCACTGTCTATTGTTGTCAATCAATCATTCAATGTTTACCGGTCATATCATAATAACATCGCTGACCACATACAGCTTTAGATATTTCTATGAATCATTTACCCACTTATACAAATATACATTAAAGTTCTAACTGCCTGCTGAAATATTTCATGAATTATTCGAAAAAGAACTACTTATTCAATAGCAAGATAAAAAACGTTCTGCATTAAGTGTATATTATGACATACCAATAACAATATCAGTACCATTGTTTCAGTTTTAAAAAATATGCAAACTGGGTATATAAATCTAATTAAATGCATTATCTAAATAGGCAAAATGTAAGTAAGATTTTATATTAGCGATACTCAGTAATATAAATAATAACTGACTACATTTCTTGTTTTTCAATACATTTGTCACATGGTTGTGTAAAGTTTCATACGTTAAAGTTATGTGTTAGTCTGATAAAGTTCAACAAAAGTCAGTAATCAGTTTATCAACGATTAGATTCGATAGATGGCGCAAGTGTGTGTTTATAGTGGAACGAATAAAGTTCTCACCTTAACATAAAGTTAATCGTTTTAATTCGAAGGAAGGAACGTGTTTAGTGAGTAAGGAATTGTAAAATATTACACCCAAACCTTTGATACTCTTAGCAAGGTATCATTATATGTCATTGAGAAATTACAACAAATATTGACACGATCTGACAATTGAATTTAAATACTTACGTTTGAGGATTTCAGTTCTGCGACTTCCGTGTTTGTAGGTATGGTCTAGTATATTATTTATATGATATTTTGTAACGCTTTATCGATGAATAAATGGGGTGTTATTATTTGTAATATGCCTTCCACGATAAAGCTGTTAAATTACCCCACCAACCAGGATTAATGGTTAGATACGAATATTATATATGATGTAGCATATTTCTTTATTTGTTAATATTTAACATGATTAGTTTATCAAACTGATGTGTTTCACACGTTATGACTAGAAATCACAGAATAGCCGTTTTGATGAAAATATAAGCAAATCTATATTTGATCATTATTTATTATGTCAATGTAATCTAGTTTCTGGTAAAAATACTTAATCAATGCAGTTCAGAAAACGACCTAGAGATAAGTATTATTTAATTTAAGACATGAAACATTAATTAAATACCTAGTTACGATAATGAACAAAAACAACAGAAATTACACAGAAATCTCGATAATGATTTTCATTAATGAAGTTCTCCATGTTCAAACGTAAGGTTAACATTAAAATTGCTTTGTAATTTGTCAAGAAAGTTTTCATTTCTAAATCAGTGAAAGTTTCTGCATATTTCAATGTAAATAAATACTTTGAGGAATATAAAAACTAACATGAGGTTTTTGTCAGTTTAGATTATAAAGTATAACATGTACATATTAATATTATTACAAACTCCAGGAATTGTCTCTTTAGACTAGTATTAAATTTTATATTTCATATTTTAGTCGTAAATGACAAACAAATAATTTACATTAATACGATTATCCACATAATAATTACACTAACTTTAATAATTTATTCACTCAATGAAATTGATATGTTCAATAATAAATAATCACACCATGTATTATTGTTTATTGTATATTTTCAATGAAAATATGTTGAAAACTTAGAGTTGAAGTCTGACAAGTTAACTGACATTAAGATTCGACAAAATCACATTAAAGTCCCAAATAAACAAGTGACACTATTTTGGCACGGGTTATAAAGTATAAAGATTGTTATGTGTTTCACTTTAGCAAAGCATATACTGAAACTGGAACCGAATACATTCCTACATCCATAAAACAAATCAGATTATAGATGACCTATGTCTTTCTCGAGCTAAATTTCATGTAAATTTTACTTTATTTAATCATCAAGTAGATACTTACTTTTCATAGCCTAGACAGTAATCATACCCAAATGCTACATATTAAGAGAATGAGTAGACGTTCTACTAACAGTATCATATAAGCAGCATGTTATTTGTCCCGCCAAACTCCCATGTACTTCCATAGTAAAGCACTTCGTTTATATCGAATTGTATATTTCGAAAACTCGGCTTTATCGAAGAAATTTCGAATCCTCGTGGCATCATAAGCATCATAAGCATTGTAATTTACTACGCATATAACGAATTGTCATAAACCAATTAGAAAATATCAGTTTCACCAACAGATTTGTTTTATAAGTGCTACTAAATGTCATTTGTCTTTCTAATTATTGATTATTATTATCATTAAATTAAAAATTGTTTACATATATTAAATATTATTATACTATATATATACTCATTTTATATACTAAACTGGGTTAATATTGTAAATTTACTGTGTTTGGATGTTTTACTGTATTTATTATGAAATTCATTACAGTAGGATATTTTACTTCTGATTTAATATATGAATATTTACTGTAATTATGATGGACACATGTTATTATATATCAACTTGAATGCTGATTGTCTGAATAAAGCGCCTTACTTTGCAGGGAGCTTAAATTAATGAATAATAGGTTGGTAAGTTCTGCCATCTTTAATAGACTAGTGCAGTTCCACAGTCTTAATTAAAAGGATATGATGCATCTAATTCAGGAGCATAGCTTGACAAAAGTGTTAATGTTCCCTTTTGCCATAGCTGTTTCAATGTGAGACAGTTCTTCACATTAGCAGTTTGCAATAGAGGTTTATCAATGACCCCTAGATTACTTACAAAGTTCATGCTAATCATTTCAAATAGACTGGAATGCTCTTTTTTTTTTTTTTTTTAATGCGAAGATTCTCAGTTTTCTTCACATGTTGATTGGATGAGAAAACAATTAATTCTGTCTTCAATCTATTCACTTTCAGCACGGTGCTGTTCATCCAAATATTTATGTCTGTAATAAAAGCTTCAAATGAAGATGAAATATCATCCCATTTATAACATGGCTGCAAATGCACGTACACCTGCGTATCATCGGCATAATAATGATATTTAATGTTTTACCGTTTAATAATTTCACCAACGGATATGGTATTCATAAAGTAATTATTTGGTCCTAAAATGGATCCCTGTAGCACACCAAATAGAAGATCTAAATCTGGTAATGTTTTATCTGCGACTGAAACACCCTGAGTTCTGTCGGCGAGGTACGAATTTACCGAAGTTAATAAAGGTGTATTTTATAAATTAAGAGCTGGAATTGATAACAACTTTTACTTCAAAAATAAAATAGAAAGGAACCTACACCTGTGAGCTAGAAAAGTTATCATACTTCAGATTGGGTACAATTAGTTTTTTAATTTGATGTTTTAGTACAATTGTTAACACTCCAAATTGGATTAATACACTATTACCTAATCACTATATTTAAATACTTTGATGATCACTTCCATTAAATATATGTAAAGATAAAATGTTATATTCTCTAAAGCACGATAAAACTGAAAATGTTGAAAGTATATTTTCAATAGAGTGTTACAAAAATATTTGTCTATTATTGTTTTTCTTTTGAATATGAAATGGTTTCTTCTAATTATCACATGATGTATGTGTATATGTTTGTGCGTGTGTTTGTGCGCGTGTGTGTGTGCGCGTGTGGGTGAATACATATTTGCTAATCATATTGTTGTTACAGTTCCATCATTTGTTAGCCAACCAAATGTTGTTAACTCATACAGAGGACAATCAACTACACTGACTTGGTCTCTTAGTGAACCCGTTAATTCACGATGGAGATACATTGATCTACAGTATGACTTACCAAGAAGAATTACACTATTGACGTTTAATATCAGGAATAACTATTATACTTATGGCGACGGATATGACGCTAACAGAGTTAAAGGTGACATAAAGGTTGATTCAACGACAATCAGCTTTACTCTGTTTAATCTACAACCTGATGATGCCAGATATAGATACTCGTGTAGGGTTAAATATGACACATTTAAGGATTCGGTTATCAACACAAATGGATGGATACTGTTATATGGTAAGATTAAATACATATTGTTCTATGTATCATTACTTTGTTGTATCAATAACTTTATTAAAAGCCTGTTATGTTGTAGTAATATTTTGATTATTAAATTATAGATGAGATTAATTATTTGAAAGAACTGAAAATATAAAGAAATAAACAAAATTCCAATAACTATTACATATCAAATAATAGATTACAGACAATAAAGACAATATTTTAATGAGTATTAATTACCTTTAGTTGTTTGTTTTTGTTTAACATATTTACGTATTACAAAAAATGAAAGGTATAAAATAATGTGATAGATAATATTTCTCCGGAGTTTAATTATATCCTTATCAATATCTCGGTAAGGTCTATTTAATAATAATAATAATAATAATAATATATACGCCCTATTCAGCTAGAAGCTGCTCTAAGGCGCTTTACAATATTATTTACAATATTATTATCCCTGACTCAGACATATTTCCACCCACCACAAATCTAAGCTCCCAGGGAGTATACAACGCATGCTGCCATTATCGGCGCAAATCGATACTCAAACACATAGCTATCACGTCCTTTCATCTACTCATTTTTATGAGTCAGTAAACCTGTCGCCACGTGACAGCATTGCAGCTCACAGAGCCTCGAACCCGCGACCCTTGGGCTGCGAGCCTAAGCTCTAACTGACTACGCTATCACGACTATAGCGGCTGATGGTTAATTTAAATAAATTGTTTATGTGTAAAATGGAACATATTTAGTGTTTTTTATTTTAGTTTATAATAAATTTATAATAAATATAATAAAGTAATATTTCGTCTAAGGTCGTTTTAATATATTTTTATTTACGATATATATGTAACCTTAATTATTCCTTATTTTTCACATACAGTACTTTTATTTTATACAGACGTCCACATTCTCTAACAATCAACAACTTACCTTCAGAGGTAACAGAGAACACAATCCTTACTTTGACATGTTCTGCCAGTAGTACTACTATCTTCCCTTCTAATATACCAAAGGATCTATCACCTAAGATAGATATGAAGTATAGATGGCAGAGAGATAACTATGATTTACCTAATGATAACAGACATAGAGTGAATGGTAATAAACTTATAATAGACAGAATACAAAGAATGGATAACAACATAACTTATAGATGTATAGCTCAGGAGTTAGGATCAAGACTTAGTAACTACAAAGATATAACATTAAATGTTATGTGTAAGTATTGTAATAAATATGTAATACTAATATTATATAAATATAAAACATAATATGGCTTCTAAAATTAATAAAGTTTACCAAATAGGCTAAAGATTAGTATAAGTAACCACTGACTTATAGTTATAATATTATATTAATAATTTGGACTTATAGCCTCTTAGCACAAATTGACCTATCTAATGTTGTACTCTCATAATGAACAAAAACACGTTTACTGGTTTTTGGTTGTACTTCTATTAAATCCAGGTTTTATCTAAGCTTGCTTTAAAGGCATTTATATTTGGACCATTTATAAATACGTGAATTATTAAATTAATTCCATTTCTGTGACACTTTAAAAATAGATAATAAAAATGGTATTTAATATTAGAAAATATTTTATTCTGAATGTGGTCACCTCAGATAGGCTATAAATAGTATCATATTAGCTGAACAATTTATTAATGGTATTATTTTATTGTGTTTATTAACTTACTGTAGATTTTACTATGTTACAGATAAACCAGGTGCTGCTAAAGCTGATGTAGAAATAATTGGACCATATTTTGAAGGTTATCAAAAATATATTAAACTAACTTGTAGTGTAACAGATTCGGGTAACCCAAAGGTCAAGTTTGAGTGGTTGAAAGATGGAAAACATAAAGATTATACTGATACTAATTACTATACTATATCAAGTGGTCAATTATCTGTGTCAGGTCATGACGGTCTATGGCAGTGTTTACCATATAATAATATTGGTCATGGACAACCAGATACCATTAAGGTTAATGTATATTGTAAGTATTTACTGTGTAAATAAACTTGTTATCATTTATTACAATTATTATTTGTTTTGTATCTTCTGAATAACAACAAAATAATATTTATTGTTTTTATTCCTTAGCTAAACCTATATTGATGAAGACATTATACAATCAGACAGTAAGAGCCGAGATCCAGAATGATCTAAATATGTTATGTAATATTAGAGGTAGACCAGCTCCTGATGTGATATGGCAGTATAAAGGAGGTCATCTACCTGATGTTATTACTGTTATATCAGAGTCTGATGTAATCAATAATAAATTGATTACAGTTAATAGACGACTAATATGGTCTACAGATAGTACATTAGATCAACGAAGGACTACTAGTGGACTATATACTTGTATTGGTAATGTGGATAAGGAAGAGATCACCAACACTGTTACTGTTAATGTACAATGTAAATTATTAAATATATTATTACTATTTTATGTATGAAATTAATAATTAAAAAATAATATGTGTTTGTTATATCTGTCAATTATTAAAATTGTTTCAGATGGACCTTATGAAATTAACATTATACCTTCTGGTAATGTAATAAAAGTAGAGAATGATTCTCTGATATTGATTTGTGATGCTACTTGTAACCCTCACTGTCAATATAACTGGGTTAAAGATGGTCAACAAGTCGGAGATAGAGATACATTAGAGTTTACTTCTATCAGAAGATCTAATCATGGAAGTTACAGATGTAGAGCAAGTAATAATATAGGGTCAGACCAATATAAGGATGTCTTTATTGAAGTACAATGTAAGTATGTATTTATTGAAGGTAATGTTAAAATAAAGATATCTATACTCATATATATATTAAATATAATATCTATTTTAATATTTTATAATGTTTTATTTTAAAGATACTCCGAGGTTGACTATTACACTGACACCTAGTGGTGACCTTATCCAAGGTTATAATGTAACAGTAACATGTATTGTTGACAGTAGACCAGAACCCTCTTCCATCAAGTGGACTAACATAACAGATCCTGATCTACCATCTCTTAGCTTTAGTTATAAAAACAACACTCATTGTTTGTTAACTTTATCTGATATAAATATACTGGATTCTGGTACTTACCAATGTGTGGCTGATAACAGAGTTAGAGGATCTCCTGTCTCCATCAACAAGACAATTACAGTATATGGTCATTATCTTATTTATTTTATCTTTGTTTAAACAAGGATTATTATTAATTTAGTTTTAACATATATTAGTGAAATTAGTACCTTTATAACATGACAAATGTTTACATTCCTTATATAAATATTTATTTTAACTTTTTAATTAAACAAATATAGGTGCTCCAAGTTGGTATAAGTTAGATCCTGATGATCATGTTAATGGAGTCAGTATTGGAGCTACAACAAACTTTAAGGTTTGGGTTATAGCTCGACCTTTACCAAGACAAGATCAATGGAAGTGGAAGTTTTCTCCAAGTAACTCATCTAATGTTATGACAACAGATCCAGGACATGTACATCTTACAGTATCTGATGATATGGCTGTACTCAGTATAACTAATGTTACTATCAGTTACTATGGTAACTATTATATATGGACAAATAATCAATATGGAGGATGGAATGATGACGAATTGATGTTTGAATTGAAAAAACAAGGTATTTTAACCAAACAATTTTAATAATGTATTACTTTATACGTATTTAGATAAAAGAGTCACATAATCTGCATTGATATTTGATTAATTCCAGGACCTCCATCAAAACCTGTCAATTTCCATGTGATTGATGTGACAGCTGTCAGTATTAGAGTTCAATGGATAAGAGGCTTCAATGGAGGATTATATCAAACATTTACTATAAGATATACTGATGTAGTTAGTGGAGTAGTTAAGGAGAAGTCAGGTATAGAAGATAGAGTAGTTGGTAGTGGACAGATGATAACAGATGACATAACAGATGGTATAGAACCAGAAACAAAATATCAACTACAAATATTTGCTGATAATTTACAAGGACAAGTTGTTGGGGATGTTGTTTCAACTATTACACCAGGTTGGTAGTTACCTGTATATGTTTCTAGCAACTGCTAACAAAATATATTTTATTATAATTTTAATTTAGTAAACTGATAATGGGTCTTTTCATCTAGTTAAATGATTATGGTAATGATAAGATATTAAATCTTTTCTGGGGTAATTTTGTTTTCAGTTTCATTGAAGATGTGTAAAGTATTTAAAAATAGGAAAAATGAAGAATATAATATTTTAAAAAAAACAGAACCCATAAATAAAAAATAATTGGTGTCTGTGCACTCATTTACGTTAATATTTGTACTCAAATGCACATTTTAAATATAAGTACTTTAAATATAAGTTTCAAGTACTAAAGTACCCATGATAATCACTACTCACTACTTGTATTTGATAACAACTATGAAGTACTCATATTTTCTTAGTAGATATTTTTGTCATAGATAAATCAGTGTTCTATCTTTATTTAATATTGTACATATTCATAATCATTTCCTTCATAAAATGATCTCACGATAAAGTTAATAGATCTGATAGCTTTTAAACATTGAACAATTGTTATTATATCATGCATAAAGATTGACTCTGTGTCCCTGCTTCATCTGCCCTAGTTGAGGGATCATTATGTATTGAGAAAACAGTTTTCCATCTAGAAATATTTCTGGTAGCTGACCTCCTATTTTGATTGATTGGCAACAATAGTTGTACACAGCAGGTATTTAAGATGGTATGATTAGACTTATGTGCTTAAATCTGTACCCTAATTAGATATATACCAAAGCTTCATAGTTGGTTAACATAGATATTAATACCTTTCATTTGGAGCTTGGCTACATCATTTCTAAGGTTCTAGTCTGGTATTAGGTGTGTACATTATCATATCAAATTTCCTTGATCTAGTCCGAGTACAAATATCTTTTAGGTGGCATCACTTATCACACAGTTTTCACAGAAGTCTTACACTTGTCTAGATGATCTATGGAAAAACCTAGACAATGTGTGTTGGATGTCATATAGATCAAGGAATGTACTTTACACCACATCTCATCAGGACTATGCTCGGCTACGACGATAGCCAGCACATTTGCCACAAAATCGGAATATACGGCAGCCTCCGGTTTTGTATCTCCCTCTTTTTCGAGATCAACGAGATTGACTGCAGACATGGGATCACGCACCACTTCTGAATGAGCCACCAACACCATTACGAAGCTAGTACAGTTGTGTGGGTAGATCGGGATTTTCGGGTTGATCTTTCTCAAGAACTCCTTTTCAGATATCTCTTGTATTAACCTGTGAGCGCTACAGCCATTCGTTTTTGGATACTAAACAAACCATTCACAAGTTTCCACGTTAGTACCCCTTGTTGTCATACAGCCTGTCGACACTGTACTTTTGAATATATTTGGGTTACCAGGGCCATGTCAGAGCGAGATTGGGTGCTGGATAGCCGTTCTCCTCGGCTGTTTTTAACTGTAGGATATAGCCAAACGTTACTTACCCTACTTGTCGGTCCGATCTTGCCGTAAATGGGATACACACTTCTACAGATCTTGATGTCCTTTTCAGTGGCTTCCAGTATGACTTCCGCAGTGTTTTTCTCAAATCCGTATCGATGATGGTGATGAGGATATTTTGTTTCCAGCTGTCTTTGGGCAGATAAAACAATGGAACCAAAGTGTCTTGCATTTGTTCATTGTCCCTGTGAAACATTTTGATGGTTGATGAGGATTAATTGCTGAGTTTCGACTACTCTACAAACCGGTCATATCCCGCCATTTCCTGGAACTATTTTTTTCCGATCTGGAGATTAATTCGCATGTGTAATGCTTTATCGTCTTTTGCCCTGTGGTCTACTTTGTGGCCATGGTAATATTTCCCACTTACCCGTAAGCATTCATGGATCATCTCGCCTAAGATTGGTGATTGCTGACTTTGATCTACTCGTCGTTGCTCTGACTAGGCCAGGAAGCTTGGACGTGGTCAGACATCATTACAGATGATGAGGCGGGAGAGATCCTTTTGGTCCATATCGTCTGGCGTTCATTCCTTCTCGCAATTGCGCCGAAATAAGATGTGGGAGGTCTGTGCTTTTACGCCTCTAGCCCGCATCCTTGTGGCTTTCTTACTCTCAAGAGCTCTATAGCCCAGGTCATTTTTTCTATTCCCCTCGGCCATTTGGGATAGCTTGATCAATGGCGACCCACTAGTCGACTCGCCCAAAGTTTGAGATTATTGGATCTAGTCGAACCTGGAAAAGCGTATTACGTGATATTGAGGTCAATGGCCCCAAAGTGCTGGGCTTGAATGTTTTCTCGGTTAAACAGGAGACACACAGTTCCTCACCATATGAACAATGTCTTTGGGAGTCTTAGCGAGTTGAAAGAAAGTAGTGTTAATGTATATGCTATCTGTTGCCACTCAGATAGTCCAAAAGGAGTTGGAATGCTGCAACATAATGATCGGAGAATGATATGATCGTACACCAAGTAACTTGTCCCGAATTATTTTTATTTGCGCTAAGACCCGTTATTGCGTGTAACGACTCAACTAATGCAACATCTCTGCTAGAAAGTTAGCGCATTCCGGTTATGCTATGATGGTGGTAACATACACCAGGCAAAAAACTACAGACCAGTAAGCTTAACATCAGTCATCTGTAAGACTAGAGTCGATCATCGGGGACCATATCATACATCATATGGTTGAATACCAACTCCTCGCAAGATGCCAACATGGTTTCATTAAAGGTCGTTCTTGTGTCACTCAACTGTTGGCAGTCCTGGACAAATGCACAGAAGCACTGAACATGGGAAATAATATGGATGTTGTGTATGATGATTTGCAAAGTCATTCGACTCTGTTCCGCATCAGCGACTCCTAATGAAAATCGAAGGCTATCAGGTAAAATACGGAAATGGATAAAGAAATCAGCGAGTGGTGGTCAATGGCATGCAGTCGCTGGTGGCGCTTCTTCTGAGTGGAATCCCTCAGGGTAGTGTGTTGGGGCCATTGTTGTTTATTTGTTTCATTATCAACATGACAGAGGTGGTCCACTCAAGCATACAGGTGTTTGCTGATGACACAAATAATGTTTAGAACAGTGAACAACTCAGAACAAGCTCAGCTATTACAAGACGACCTGGGTGCCCTGGAAGAATGGTATAACCTATGGCAGCTGAAGATTAATGCTGGAAAATGTAAAGTTATGCATCTTGGTAGTCGCAATAAACGCATAGAGTATCACATGCACAAAGGAGGGGTCCAGGTTAACTTACATACCACATAACTGGAAAAGGATCATGGTGTGTATGTTGAAACCAGGTTCACATTCAGCATGCATTGTGAATAAAATGTGAACATGGCTAACAAACTATTAAGCCTGATCACAAGATCATATGTGTACCTTGATAATGCAACAGTGAAGACTTTGTACACCTCTCGTTAGGCCACATATCTTATATGGAAACACTGACTAGTGCCCAGTATAAAACAAAACTGTGAACTGTTGGAGAATGTCCAACGTCGAGCAACAAAACTAGCC
The DNA here is from genome assembly GCA_025642065.1 of Paralvinella palmiformis. Classification (NCBI taxonomy): domain Eukaryota; kingdom Metazoa; phylum Annelida; class Polychaeta; order Terebellida; family Alvinellidae; genus Paralvinella; species Paralvinella palmiformis. The sequence goes on from JAODUP010002433.1 coordinate 25,434, forward strand.
CTCGCACTGAGGGACCTGTCTTATGTGGAGAGAATGATTGTCCTACATCTACCCAACCTCTACTATAGACGAGCTAGAGGTGACATGATAGAGACACATGAACACATGTCTGGATCATATGCAGTAGATGATACATTAAACCAGATACATCATTCACTATAGGGGTCACAATTTCAAGTTAAAGAAAGAAAGATCAATCAAAACTATCAGGCAACAATACTACAGCAACAGGATTTTAAAATCATAGAATACGTTGCCTGCTGAAGTGGTTAGTGCACCTTCACTAAATGCATTTAAAATCATAATGGAGAGTCATTTGCGGCTGCATAGATATAGCCAACACTCGGTACATGAAAGGCCTCGACCTGATACAGGTTATGTAGCCTAATTAAGTTCATAAGTGGATGAGTCTAAGTAAAAGCATGTAATCGATTCTCATTTTTAGTTCTTTGCAAATTATAACCTTCAAATCATTAGTTAAAATGTCAAGAAAAGAAAGGGGACATCTGTATATAGAACACTAATTTAAATAGTGTATTAGAATGCTAGTTACACTATATGCTGGACGACCAAGAGTTTAATTTTGACACCAAACTTGTGACAATGACTGGAAACCTGTAAAGGTGCTCCGCAGAAATAACGTAGATTACCCACATAACTAAATGATACTCTGTTAGTAACAATGATAATACCAATTTGAATAAATGATCGAATTTTAACCTTTTTCGACAATTAATGCGGGGTATACATTTCCTTTGCGCAAAACTTGTTCTAAATAATCCTAGAAAAATACGTTGTCTATTTTGTAACTACAGTACATTTCAATTAGCTTACATTCTAGCATTATTGAAAAATAATATATACCAATATAATATAATAACGAAATAATAAATTAGTGTTTTATTGAAGGCTTTTGGTTAAGAGAATTGTTATTTTTATATCAAACCGAAGTGTTCAAACATAAACTCGTGAACTGTTCAAAGAGAAACATAATACATTCTTAATGTAGAATACAGCTGTGGTCAGAATAAACACCATATTATTATTATAATATGATAATCATAACTGTAAAATATTACAATTATATAAGTCACAATAATATTCATAAATGACTAAAAGAAGTGTTGTGCTGTATATTTTAAATAGAATAACTGCATCAGGGATTATAAACTGCAACATTGAAACATTTGTAAACAATAATAATATACTATATTATTATATTTTATATTGATAATAATTTGAAAAATAGGCTAATTTATAAATATGCTGCAATACATATTGACTATATATATTATATATATATATATATATATATATATATATATATATATATATATATATATATATATATATTAATTATCACAGCTTTGGCCAGATTTCGTCAGGATCCAGACGTTAGAATCGATGAAGATAAAGCAGAAATTAGATTCCATATATCAGGACCTCTGACTCATATAAAAGTAGAAAATTGTGTTGAAGGAACAGAAAATTGTGTCACAGAAACTGTGAAGGTTCCTCAGAAAACAAGAATAACACGTGAAACAGTCAGGACTGTATATGACTTTATGACAACATTAGCTTTAGTAGATTCTGAAGCTAAACGTTTGTTATTCTCTTTCTGGATGTATGACGGTGATGTTTTATTGACGTCACATCCAACTGTGGTGAAGATTAACAAAGGTAAGTGGGAATTTTAAAATATTAAGAACTAATTATCTTTGATATTTGGGTGTGATGATAATTATCAGCAATTACGCTAATCTAATTCTTAGATCATTTTCTCTTTATGGGTATGTAAATTTAGTTATTTTGTTTTTCTTTATTTTCTAGATAATATTACAGTCATCATAGCATCTATTTTTGTAATAATATTTGTTATAATAATTATTATTATCCCAATTATATTATGGAGAAAAGGATTACTAAGAAGGAGTAAGTTATTAATTAATGTTCACTAGAATTGTTTATATGTCAAGATTTGTGTCCTTTTTTATTTAATAAAAACATATCTTAGAGAAGTAAATGCTATTATAAAATCAAAAACGTTTGGATTATGGGTCTATTGTTTTATAAAATCAATTAACTGGCATTAAACACCAATCACATATATTAACCAGTATTAATAAAATTAAGTAACTATAACTGGTTCCATTTAATTACTTACACATATTTACATATTTTCGTTGTAATATTTATATATAATTAATGTAACTTTTCGTGTGACTCACAGTTTGTGTTTTATTAATGATTATGGCAATTAAGAACAAGAAAACGTAACTTTTCTATCTTATTTAAACATTTATATCAACACTGACATATATTAATTATCATTTCTTCATGAATTATTCACAATTTAATTATCTAATTATTTATTTCAGAAGACAGACAACATCATCAATCACCAGAAAAGTATGTATATTTAATATCATTATTTATTTGACTTAGTTATACACTTGTGTTTAGTTGAATCTACCACTAAGGCCATTTGTGTTATAGTAATATTATCAAATTTTATCTGACCAGTTTTATTTCCACTTTAATATAAATTAGACTTAAATATTGTAAATATGTAATGTACAGTTATTAAATAATCAAACTTAATCAGAGATTGTAGATGTTTATGACATTAATATACATTCTAAAAGTTGGAAGTTTATATATTTTATTCGTTTCTGATAACCAAGGAGCTTTCAATTTCTCCATATACTTAAGTAAATGGCTTTAATTTAATTTAAATGTAAATAAAGTACATCTGGTTATTAAAAAGTTAGATGTTGGTAGTCTGCTGATGCATGAAAATATTAGATAAATGGAATAAAAATATCCTATTATCTAATGTTTACTAGCTCTTTATCATAACAGTGTGATACATAGCAGTACAGTGATTTGGCCAAGCACTTATCAAATATGGATTACACAAGAGAAGCTTGTGAAAGAGCTTTTATTGTTTAATTAAAATAAATAGAACACTTTTATTGTGGATTGGTGAAAACATTGTGCTGCAGCTCTCCAGGCTTCAGTTTTGTGTTTTGTTTATCAGGTTTATTTCAACTAATCAAATCATTTCTTTCTTTGAAATGAGTCGGAGTAAAATATTTCATTATTATAATAATCTGTAAGTTAAAAGTATTTGCTGCACCTGTGCTTGTAAATATGCCAAATAATATACTTGGATTTTTAAGAAGATTGTTCTAGAACCTAGAAGCCCCAAAGTACTTGAACTTTCCAAGTACTTTAGCAAGTACTTTTAGCATTTTGATTTTGTTATATATTTTGGACACTAGTGGTATCCATAAAAATACTCTGTAAAACTATACCCTCCCCTGGCATAACAAGAGTATCACTGTAAGTAGGGATTAACAGATGTATGTAGGCCTACTAATATATTGTGGTTGTAATGGTTTGATGAGCTGGGCTTTGAATCATCCTACATCTGAATACCAGGATTTATGTCAGTAGAATTTAGGTCTACCAATATTAGAGATTTAGAAGAATGATACTAAATATTTTTCATAAAATAATATTAAGATGTTCTTGTAGTAGTGTGTCATTTAGCCACTTAAACTGATACATTCACTGAAAATAAAAGTTAAAAGGTATAAACTGTATGAATTCCAATTATGTCTTCTGGATCAACATTTCGGTTATACCGGTAATGAAATATCAACTAGAGAGAATGGACGAGCGCTAACGTGAAGAAAGTTACAGAAATATTGATTTGTGATGGCTAAAATTTATTAGAACCTGTTTTAGTTTGTATATATATATATATATATATATATATATATATATATATATATATATATATATATATATATATACTATATCACGTATATTGGACAGGGGGAAAAATCAGAAATAATAAAATTGCTAAAACATGCGCATCTCCTGAATTCTCTTGTTAAATTGACCCAAAACTCTATCCTTGGATTTTGTAAACAAAGCAATGATTTTGGTGTCATTCAATTGGAACTAATCTCTATCCCCTAATATAGCACACTCTTAATAGAGTTATTCCTAAAAGTACAGAACTCTTTATTCAAAGTTATATTTTTATTGATTCCAAAAATTTGAATTAAATGTTGGTTGTGACCATATATCTTTTATTGACACAGAAGAATGAATTTATCATTATTATGTTATTGTTTATTTCAAAAACTGAAAATAATAACTTATGACTACCAATCATCAGAAGAAAAACACAAGTTCCATAAATTAGAGTTTGAAAACTCTGGCTCACAAATTGTGTTGGAAGATATAGCATAATTTATAATAGAAAACACCCCCCCCCCCATAAATATGGCATAATCAATGATAATATAAAGTATATCACAAACAAACACATACATACATGATATATGTATAGTTGTATAAACTGTTTTCCTTGTGATATCAAACACAAACACCAGAACATTATTATGATTACGCTAGTTGATGTCACCATTAACACATACAATGTATTATTAATATTGTTATGAAAACAAAGAAAGATTCTATATTTCATGTATTTATATTCTTATTTCTGTCTTTTATAGAACAACTACAGATGGAAATGAGACATCAATGGATAACCCAGCAAATAACAATGAACAACATTATGAAATGATGACAAATAGTGTAGTTGAAAAGCTAAGGTAAATTTGAGAATTTGTATTGTTTGTTCATTCAAATATTTGTATAGCATAAAATATTAAAATATATACTATTAAAACACTACATTACCCTATATATATATATATATATATATATATATATATATATATATATATATATATATCCTTATACCTCACATCACATAATTGTTCAATAATAACTGTCCATTATAAAAAGGGACAACAGGTTCTCCATCAGGAATTTTGCCTAAGGAAAAGTCACAACTTATAAATACAGTACACACATACACACACATATATATATATATATATATATATATATATATATATATATATATATATATATATATATATATATACATACATACATATAAAATTATTGTTTTAAATTATTTGTCAAAGAAGGATTAAGGAAACAAGCAACTGATTTTATGATATGTGTATAATCTTAGCAGATTTGCCACTTTTTTTAAACAATTTACTTATACTATTTTGATCACTAACATGTAATTTAAGAGACCAAGTAACAGCTTTGTTCACTTTCTTTTTTGATAAAATAGTAAATTGATTTACATTAAGCACTAATTGTAGATAAAACTGTTTGACTCTTATAATTTATATTTATTTAAATTAATGTTAATTTTGTTTGCCATATACCGGATTCTATTAATGTATGCTCGCACATACATACCAATAAAATTATTTATTGTTGTTATGAATTGTAATTTTTCTTCCTGTGAATTATGTTACTGTATTAATTGTTATATTTACAGGTATCATCTGTTTATCAGTCACTTCTGAAGCCAGACATTAATATTTTTACAACATCTAATATTGTTTTGGATACAATCCTAAGTGAAGGAAACTTTTATCAAACCTGGAAAGGAAAGCTAACTCAAAATAAATCTGCTCCTCTTCAGATTGTAATTAAGAAAACTAAAGGTATAAATAAATATGTTTTATTATTTGTACATTTTATCAATAGAAGTTTTCTAAGCTTTAAAATAAGAAATATTTCTCAAATAAACTTGATATTAGTGAAATAAAGATAACATGCTAAATTTGTAAAATAATATTCTTTGATAAATATTTGATATATTATATTATATGAAACATTTATCATTATGTTCATCTATTTTATCAGATGATTGTGAAATATTTAATAATTATCTAAAGATCCAAGGACTTTATTTGACAAAACTCAGAAGCAATGATAATATTATTGCTTGTCTGGGAATGACACCAGGTATCATAATTTTGTCTTCTTTTCTAAGACATTTTAATATATTATTTTGTCTTTTGTAGCAATCAAGATATATTATTTTATCTTTGGATTCTATGAAGTTAAAATATCAGTTAGAATATAAAAATTAAATGTGTTCTGTTATTGTTTTTGGTGTATATTATTCTTTCTTGGGTCATTTTATTAATTTCACTGTTTATTAAATGAATGTTGATTCCCTTAAAAGTATACATTTAATACAGTCTCTTCTTATTTAAAAATATGATTGTTTTAAAAAAAAAAATAATTATATTATTCCTACAGATCTGAAATTACTAATCATGGATGCTGCTCCACTGGGAAACCTTAGACAATATTTGGAAATGAAAGCCAATGAAATGTATTATAATGTAACATCTTCAAAAACATTAGAGATGGATATATTATTAATCAGATAATTGAAGCTTCTGATGTAGTCCACCAACTTGATGTTAGTAAATATGTTAAATTGCTGTAAGAATTATGTCATTTCTAAACTTATCATTATTGTAAATAGTTTATGTAAATTGTAATAATTTATTAATATTATTTATTTCAGCCTCCAAGTTTGTTCTATTGTCTTTGTGCCTCTAATGTGCTGCTCTCTAGTGACCAAATATGTAAACTATCAGGATTTGCATCAAAAGAGTCAGTCAGAGACAGAGAAAAATG
>JAODUP010002422.1:0-11542 GCA_025642065.1 Paralvinella palmiformis
CTGAAAAGCTTGGTTATAGAAATAAAAGAAGAATGACAGTCGAGTAAATCCGATTGCTATTTTGGGAGATCCCACTCGGGGAAAATTTACTAATCCCAAACTTTCAATGGTTGGACAAATAAACAAGGTGAGGGCGTAATAAACAAGCATTGGATTGGGTGTGAGATTTCCTTAACGAAAAATTTTCTTTCTGATCGCGTTTTTAATTATTTTAATCTTTATTACAAACATAACAAGTTCAATTCGTAAAATAATTAATTAGGTGTTTGTTAGTTCAACCCTTTAACGTGTGTTAAAGAATAAACAAATATTTTAGTTATTAACTAAATGGTGGAATACCAAGTATGAACATTCTACTATTCGTTCTATTCATTCATAAATAAAATGATATTAGATAAATTAATAAATTAACTGAATTGATGTTACTTTGTTTGGAGATTCACTCGATAATACCTCAGTATTTATAGTTGTGAAAGAAATGTTGGATTAATAAGAATTATAATACTACAATGAAGTTCACAATTATCAGGACATAAAATGAAGTGGCCAAATTAATAAAATTATCACTAGTGTTAACCAATTAGTTTTAGTTGGAAAAGTCATATAGTTCATCAAGATCAGAAAGATTATTGCATTATTCTGAGTTACAATAAAAGTAAATTAAACACAAAAAAGGACAGATAGATAGACCATGGGCAGTGTGGGCGGATAGTAGCATGAATAACGCAGGCATCCGATAATTCATAGGACAACACATAGTTCTCATGGTCACCAGTTGACTAAACCAAACCCCAAGTGACATACTTCGATGTTCTATATAACCATGCCATTGGTCTACTCGAGTGCAATGTTCAACTGCGTTGTATAAATGATACACGCATACATTATACATAAAATATAACATAGTTCTTAAACAACATTCGGCTCAAAAGACATAATTGTAACTACCATTAGATAAACTTGCATCAATAGACTTGGTTTATTCACCCCAAAATTTTTCAATACACGTTAGATATGAAACTTTTCCTTGTTTCTTTGATATATCATAGTGTTTTAAACGATATATTCATATCATATGGTTTAATGATTCATAACGATTATGTTGAATTTGTATCCGTCAATTCAATGATTACAGCCTTAAATTCCATAAAATACAATAGTTTAACTTTTCGGTGATAGAATGATATATCAAACAGATCTTCAAGTGAGTGTCCAGTCATTTGAATTAATGATTGTCTTACGGTTGTGTAGAGTATTTACATCTTTTAATATTACAACATTATATGCGATCAATTTATTAGTTTAACCCCTTTTTTTTATAGAGATAAAAGATGAACCTGTGTTTTATGGTGTCGAGTGGCTGAACACACTCTTAGCTCCAACTCGAGAAAAGTATCAAACTTGAGGGTATGAAGCTCCGTGGTCTGCGGCTAAGCACCTGGCCTTGGTGCCAAGGGTCACAAATTCGATCCCTCGTGAGCTCAAAATATTAGTGGTAATGTCTGGCTCACACTTTAGGCTGCCATTAAATGGCGTTGCCGTCTCCAATGATTGATTAAAAATTAAAAGGAACGTATAACCCCCTGAGGTTGGTAATAACTGCCTATTTCGTCCCATCTTTCCGTACTGATCCCCAACGAGTGGCGGGGGAGGATTTTTATCAACTACACCACCATAGAGACTCTGCTCAACTAGAGACAGCTTTGGGTTACTACCCGAAATAAAAGCAAGCAAGTTGAGGGGCAGTCGAGTTAAGATCACAGACCATGTGACTAGAGTGTTTGTGTGTAGATCTCTTGCACTTTAACTGAAATAAATACTTGTACTGGAATCGCTTGCGAACTTCGTTTCAATCTGTGTATGTGAGCAAATGCATAACAAGTTGTGGAGAATCCGGTTAAATACACAACATTAGTTCATTTGTGAATTGGGCCCTGTGCAGGAGTGTTAACCTATAAACAGCATGTTTACTTTCCTTGTCATCACAGGCGTTTTTTTATTAATTATTTTCATTAATCTATTCATTCTATTCGTCATTCATAAACGAAGAATTCCATATTCAGTAAAATAATTAATTAGGTGTTATGTTAGTGTCAACCCATTTAACGTGTTGGTGATGCACAAGAATGGAAACAAAGTATTTATAGTTATTAACTAAATGGTGGAATACCAAGTACCTGAACAGTTCTACTATTCGTAGTCTATTCATTGTCATTGAAATAAAATGATATTAGATAAATTAATAAAATTAACTGAATTGATGTTACTTTGTTTAGGAGATTCAGCTCGATAATACCTCAGTAACGTTCGTGCATGAGTTGGTGAAAGAAATGTATTGGATTAATAAGAGATTATAATACTAACAATGAATGTTCACAAATTATCAGGACATAAATATAGAACGTGGCCAATATCTAAGATAAAATTATCACTAACGTGATTCAACCAATTAGTTTTAGTTTGGAAAAGTCGATATAGTTCCATCAAAGATCAGAAAGATTCATCTGCATTTATTTCTGAGTTACAATAAAAGGTAAATTAAACACAAAAAAGTGACAGATAGATCAGACCCCATGGGCAGTGGTTGGGTCGGAGTAGTAGCATGAATAGACAGCAGGCATCCGATAATTCATAGGACACACACCATAGTTCTCATGGTCTACCAGTCTGACTAAACCAACACCCCAATTGTGACATACTTCGATGTTCTATATAACCATAGCCATTGGTCTACTCGAGTAGCACAATGTTCAACTGCGCTTGTATAAATGATACTATTCGCATAACATTATACATAAAAATATAACATGAGTGTCTTAAACAACATATTCAGGCTCAAAAGACATAATTGTTAACTGACCATTAAGATAAACTTGCATCAAGTTAGACTTGGTTTATTTCACCCCAAAATATTTGTTTCAATACACGTTAGATATGCAAACTTTTCCTTGTTTCTTTGATATATCATAGTGGTTTTAAATTGATATAAGTTTCATATCATATGGTTTAATGAATATCATAACGATTCATGTTGAATTTCGTTATTCCGTCCAATTCAATGATTACAGCCTTAAATTCCATAAAATATCAATAGTTTAACTTTTTTCGGTGATAGAATGATATCACCTCCTGAAACAGAATCTTCAAGTGAGTGTCCAGTCATTTGAACAATTACATGATTTTGTCTTACAGGTTGTGTAGAGTATTTACATCTTTTAGGATATTAAGCAACATTATACTGCGACGTCAATTTATTAGTCTTTAACACCCTTTCTTTTATAGAGATAAAAGATAGAACCCTGTGTTTTATGGCTGGTCGAGTGGCTGAACTCCCACTCTTAGGCCCCCATCCAACTCGCAGAAAAAGTATCAAACTTGAGGGTCAGTGAGAGCTCCGGTGGTCTAGCGGCTAAGCACCTGGCACTTGGTGCCAAGGGTCACAAATTCGATCCCATCGTGAGCTCAAAAATATTCAGTGAGTAATGTCTTGGCTCACAACATTTACGGTGACTGACCAAGTTAAATGGCGTTGCCGTCTCCAATGAATTGATTAAAAATTAAAAGGAACGTAATAGACCCCCTGAGGTTGCAGTAATAACTGCCGGGGTATTTCGTCTCCATCTTTCCGTACTGATCCCCAACGAGTGGCGGGGGAGGATTTTTATCAACTACACCACCATAGAGACTCTGCTCAACTAGAGACAGCTTTGGGTTACTACCCGAAATAAAAGCAAGCAAGTTGAGGGGCAGTCGAGTTAAGATCACAGACCATGTGACTAGAGTGTTTGTGTGTAGATCTCTTGCACTTTAACTGAAATAAATACTTGTACTGGAATCGCTTGCGAACTTCGTTTCAATCTGTGTATGTGAGCAAATGCATAACAAGTTGTGGAGAATCCGGTTAAATACACAACATTAGTTCATTTGTGAATTGGGCCCTGTGCAGGAGTGTTAACCTATAAACAGCATGTTTACTTTCCTTGTCATCACAGGCGTTTTTTTATTAATTATTTTCATTAATCTATTCATTCTATTCGTCATTCATAAACGAAGAATTCCATATTCAGTAAAATAATTAATTAGGTGTTATGTTAGTGTCAACCCATTTAACGTGTTGGTGATGCACAAGAATGGAAACAAAGTATTTATAGTTATTAACTAAATGGTGGAATACCAAGTACCTGAACAGTTCTACTATTCGTAGTCTATTCATTGTCATTGAAATAAAATGATATTAGATAAATTAATAAAATTAACTGAATTGATGTTACTTTGTTTAGGAGATTCAGCTCGATAATACCTCAGTAACGTTCGTGCATGAGTTGGTGAAAGAAATGTATTGGATTAATAAGAGATTATAATACTAACAATGAATGTTCACAAATTATCAGGACATAATATAGAACGTGGCCAATATCTAAGATAAAATTATCACTAACGTGATTCAACCAATTAGTTTTAGTTTGGAAAAGTCGATATAGTTCCATCAAAGATCAGAAAGATTCATCTGCATTTATTTCTGAGTTACAATAAAAGGTAAATTAAACACAAAAAAGGACAGATAGATCAGACCCCATGGGCAGTGGTTGGGTCGGAGTAGTAGCATGAATAGACAGCAGGCATCCGATAATTCATAGGACACACACCATAGTTCTCATGGTCTACCAGTCTGACTAAACCAACACCCCAATTGTGACATACTTCGATGTTCTATATAACCATAGCCATTGGTCTACTCGAGTAGCACAATGTTCAACTGCGCTTGTATAAATGATACTATTCGCATAACATTATACATAAAAATATAACATGAGTGTCTTAAACAACATATTCAGGCTCAAAAGACATAATTGTTAACTGACCATTAAGATAAACTTGCATCAAGTTAGACTTGGTTTATTTCACCCCAAAATATTTGTTTCAATACACGTTAGATATGCAAACTTTTCCTTGTTTCTTTGATATATCATAGTGGTTTTAAATCGATATAAGTTTCATATCATATGGTTTAATGGATATCATAACGATTCATGTTGAATTTCGTTATTCCGTCCAATTCAATGATTACAGCCTTAAATTCCATAAAATATCAATAGTTTAACTTTTTTCGGTGATAGAATGATATCACCTCCTGAAACAGAATCTTCAAGTGAGTGTCCAGTCATTTGAACAATTACATGATTTTGTCTTACAGGTTGTGTTAAGTATTTACATCTTTTAGGATATTAAGCAACATTATACTGCGACGTCAATTTATTAGTCTTTAACACCCTTTCTTTTATAGAGATAAAAGATAGAACCCTGTGTTTTATGGCTGGTCGATTGGCCGAACACCCACTCTTAGGCCCCCATCCAACTCGCAGAAAAAGTATCAAACTTGAGGGGCAGTGAGAGCTCCGGTGGTCTAGCGGCTAAGCACCTGGCACTTGGTGCCAAGGGTCACAAATTCGATCCCATCGTGAGCTCAAAAATATTCAGTGAGTAATGTCTCGGCTCACAACATTTGCGATGACTGACCAAGTTAAATGGCGTTGCCGTGTCCAATGAATTGATTAAAAATAAAGAGGAACGTACTAGACCCCCTGAGGTTGCAGTAATAACTGCCGGGGAATTTCCTCTCCATCTTTCCGTACTGATCCCCAATGAGTGGCGGGGGAGGATTTTTATCAACTACACCACCATAGAGACTCTTCTCAACTAGAGACAGCTTTGGGTTACTACCCGAAATAAAAGCAAGCAAGTTGAGGGGCAGTCGAGTTAAGATCACAGACCATGTGACTAGAGTGTTTGTGTGTAGATCTCTTGCACTTTAACTGAAATAAATACTTGTACTGGAATCGCTTGCGAACTTCGTTTCAATCTGTGTATGTGAGCAAATGCATAAGAAGTTGTGGAGAATCCGGTTAAATACACAACATTAGTTCATTTGCGAATTGGGCCCTGTGCAGGAGTGTTAACCTATAAACAGCATGTTTACTTTCCTTGTCATCACAGGCGTTTTTTTATTAATTATTTTCATTAATCTATTCATTCTATTCGTCATTCATAAACGAAGAATTCCATATTCAGTAAAATAATTAATTAGGTGTTATGTTAGTGTCAACCCATTTAACGTGTTGGTGATGCACAAGAATGGAAACAAAGTATTTATAGTTATTAACTAAATGGTGGAATACCAAGTACCTGAACAGTTCTACTATTCGTAGTCTATTCATTGTCATTGAAATAAAATGATATTAGATAAATTAATAAAATTAACTGAATTGATGTTACTTTGTTTAGGAGATTCAGCTCGATAATACCTCAGTAACGTTCGTGCATGAGTTGGTGAAAGAAATGTATTGGATTAATAAGAGATTATAATACTAACAATGAATGTTCACAAATTATCAGGACAAAAAAAATCCCTTAAAAACAAAGGTTAACCAAAAAAACAAATTTCAAAAATAAAAAATTTTATTTTTTTTTTATTTCTTTTTAAAATTTTAAATTTTTTTTCCCCCCTTTTATTTTTCCAAATTTTTAAAAATTTTTAATTTTAAACCTTTTTTCCAATAATTTTTTAAACCTGGGGTTCAGGTATTTGGTAAATTTCCAAAAAAAACCCTTTAGTTAAATTTAATTTTTTAAATATTTTTTTCCAAAAAAATTCTTGTGCATCACCACCCGTTTTTAAAAAAAAAATGGGTTGACACTAACATAACACCTAATTAATTATTTTACTGAATATGGAATTCTTCGTTTATGAATGACGAATAGAATGAATAGATTAATGAAAATAATTAATAAAAAAACGCCTGTGATGACAAGGAAAGTAAACATGCTGTTTATAGGTTAACACTCCTGCACAGGGCCCAATTCCAAATGAACTAATGTTGTGTATTTAACCGGATTCTCCACAACTTCTTATGCATTTGCTCACATACACAGATTGAAACGAAGTTCGCAAGCGATTCCAGTACAAGTATTTATTTCAGTTAAAGTGCAAGAGATCTACACACAAACACTCTAGTCACATGGTCTGTGATCTTAACTCGACTGCCCCTCAACTTGCTTGCTTTTATTTCGGGTAGTAACCCAAAGCTGTCTCTAGTTGAGAAGAGTCTCTATGGTGGTGTAGTTGATAAAAATCCTCCCCCGCCACTCATTGGGGATCAGTACGGAAAGATGGAGACGAAATTCCCCGGCAGTTATTACTGCAACCTCAGGGGGTCTAGTACGTTCCTCTTTATTTTTAATCAATTCATTGGACACGGCAACGCCATTTAACTTGGTCAGTCATCGCAAATGTTGTGAGCCGAGACATTACTCACTGAATATTTTTGAGCTCACGATGGGATCGAATTTGTGACCCTTGGCACCAAGTGCCAGGTGCTTAGCCGCTAGACCACCGGAGCTCTCACTGCCCCTCAAGTTTGATACTTTTTCTGCGAGTTGGATGGGGGCCTAAGAGTGGGTGTTCGGCCAATCGACCAGCCATAAAACACAGGGTTCTATCTTTTATCTCTATAAAAGAAAGGGTGTTAAAGACTAATAAATTGACGTCGCAGTATAATGTTGCTTAATATCCTAAAAGATGTAAATACTTAACACAACCTGTAAGACAAAATCATGTAATTGTTCAAATGACTGGACACTCACTTGAAGATTCTGTTTCAGGAGGTGATATCATTCTATCACCGAAAAAAGTTAAACTATTGATATTTTATGGAATTTAAGGCTGTAATCATTGAATTGGACGGAATAACGAAATTCAACATGAATCGTTATGATATCCATTAAACCATATGATATGAAACTTATATCGATTTAAAACCACTATGATATATCAAAGAAACAAGGAAAAGTTTGCATATCTAACGTGTATTGAAACAAATATTTTGGGGTGAAATAAACCAAGTCTAACTTGATGCAAGTTTATCTTAATGGTCAGTTAACAATTATGTCTTTTGAGCCTGAATATGTTGTTTAAGACACTCATGTTATATTTTTATGTATAATGTTATGCGAATAGTATCATTTATACAAGCGCAGTTGAACATTGTGCTACTCGAGTAGACCAATGGCTATGGTTATATAGAACATCGAAGTATGTCACAATTGGGGTGTTGGTTTAGTCAGACTGGTAGACCATGAGAACTATGGTGTGTGTCCTATGAATTATCGGATGCCTGCTGTCTTTCATGCTACTACTCCGACCCAACCACTGCCCATGGGGTCTGATCTATCTGTCACTTTTTTGTGTTTAATTTACCTTTTATTGTAACTCAGAAATAAATGCAGATGAATCTTTCTGATCTTTGATGGAACTATATCGACTTTTCCAAACTAAAACTAATTGGTTGAATCACGTTAGTGATAATTTTATCTTAGATATTGGCCACGTTCTATATTTATGTCCTGATAATTTGTGAACATTCATTGTTAGTATTATAATCTCTTATTAATCCAATACATTTCTTTCACCAACTCATGCACGAACGTTACTGAGGTATTATCGAGCTGAATCTCCTAAACAAAGTAACATCAATTCAGTTAATTTTATTAATTTATCTAATATCATTTTATTTCAATGACAATGAATAGACTACGAATAGTAGAACTGTTCAGGTACTTGGTATTCCACCATTTAGTTAATAACTATAAATACTTTGTTTCCATTCTTGTGCATCACCAACACGTTAAATGGGTTGACACTAACATAACACCTAATTAATTATTTTACTGAATATGGAATTCTTCGTTTATGAATGACGAATAGAATGAATAGATTAATGAAAATAATTAATAAAAAAACGCCTGTGATGACAAGGAAAGTAAACATGCTGTTTATAGGTTAACACTCCTGCACAGGGCCCAATTCACAAATGAACTAATGTTGTGTATTTAACCGGATTCTCCACAACTTCTTATGCATTTGCTCACATACACAGATTGAAACGAAGTTCGCAAGCGATTCCAGTACAAGTATTTATTTCAGTTAAAGTGCAAGAGATCTACACACAAACACTCTAGTCACATGGTCTGTGATCTTAACTCGACTGCCCCTCAACTTGCTTGCTTTTATTTCGGGTAGTAACCCAAAGCTGTCTCTAGTTGAGAAGAGTCTCTATGGTGGTGTAGTTGATAAAAATCCTCCCCCGCCACTCATTGGGGATCAGTACGGAAAGATGGAGACGAAATTCCCCGGCAGTTATTACTGCAACCTCAGGGGGTCTAGTACGTTCCTCTTTATTTTTAATCAATTCATTGGACACGGCAACGCCATTTAACTTGGTCAGTCATCGCAAATGTTGTGAGCCGAGACATTACTCACTGAATATTTTTGAGCTCACGATGGGATCGAATTTGTGACCCTTGGCACCAAGTGCCAGGTGCTTAGCCGCTAGACCACCGGAGCTCTCACTGCCCCTCAAGTTTGATACTTTTTCTGCGAGTTGGATGGGGGCCTAAGAGTGGGTGTTCGGCCAATCGACCAGCCATAAAACACAGGGTTCTATCTTTTATCTCTATAAAAGAAAGGGTGTTAAAGACTAATAAATTGACGTCGCAGTATAATGTTGCTTAATATCCTAAAAGATGTAAATACTTAACACAACCTGTAAGACAAAATCATGTAATTGTTCAAATGACTGGACACTCACTTGAAGATTCTGTTTCAGGAGGTGATATCATTCTATCACCGAAAAAAGTTAAACTATTGATATTTTATGGAATTTAAGGCTGTAATCATTGAATTGGACGGAATAACGAAATTCAACATGAATCGTTATGATATCCATTAAACCATATGATATGAAACTTATATCGATTTAAAACCACTATGATATATCAAAGAAACAAGGAAAAGTTTGCATATCTAACGTGTATTGAAACAAATATTTTGGGGTGAAATAAACCAAGTCTAACTTGATGCAAGTTTATCTTAATGGTCAGTTAACAATTATGTCTTTTGAGCCTGAATATGTTGTTTAAGACACTCATGTTATATTTTTATGTATAATGTTATGCGAATAGTATCATTTATACAAGCGCAGTTGAACATTGTGCTACTCGAGTAGACCAATGGCTATGGTTATATAGAACATCGAAGTATGTCACAATTGGGGTGTTGGTTTAGTCAGACTGGTAGACCATGAGAACTATGGTGTGTGTCCTATGAATTATCGGATGCCTGCTGTCTATTCATGCTACTACTCCGACCCAACCACTGCCCATGGGGTCTGATCTATCTGTCACTTTTTTGTGTTTAATTTACCTTTTATTGTAACTCAGAAATAAATGCAGATGAATCTTTCTGATCTTTGATGGAACTATATCGACTTTTCCAAACTAAAACTAATTGGTTGAATCACGTTAGTGATAATTTTATCTTAGATATTGGCCACGTTCTATATTTATGTCCTGATAATTTGTGAACATTCATTGTTAGTATTATAATCTCTTATTAATCCAATACATTTCTTTCACCAACTCATGCACGAACGTTACTGAGGTATTATCGAGCTGAATCTCCTAAACAAAGTAACATCAATTCAGTTAATTTTATTAATTTATCTAATATCATTTTATTTCAATGACAATGAATAGACTACGAATAGTAGAATGTTCAGGTACTTGGTATTCCACCATTTAGTTAATAACTATAAATACTTTGTTTCCATTCTTGTGCATCACCAACACGTTAAATGGGTTGACACTAACATAACACCTAATTAATTATTTTACTGAATATGGAATTCTTCGTTTATGAATGACGAATAGAATGAATAGATTAATGAAAATAATTAATAAAAAAACGCCTGTGATGACAAGGAAAGTAAACATGCTGTTTATAGGTTAACACTCCTGCACAGGGCCCAATTCACAAATGAACTAATGTTGTGTATTTAACCGGATTCTCCACAACTTGTTATGCATTTGCTCACATACACAGATTGAAACGAAGTTCGCAAGCGATTCCAGTACAAGTATTTATTTCAGTTAAAGTGCAAGAGATCTACACACAAACACTCTAGTCACATGGTCTGTGATCTTAACTCGACTGCCCCTCAACTTGCTTGCTTTTATTTCGGGTAGTAACCCAAAGCTGTCTCTAGTTGAGCAGAGTCTCTATGGTGGTGTAGTTGATAAAAATCCTCCCCCGCCACTCATTGGGGATCAGTACGGAAAGATGGAGACGAAATTCCCCGGCAGTTATTACTGCAACCTCAGGGGGTCTAGTACGTTCCTCTTTATTTTTAATCAATTCATTGGACACGGCAACGCCATTTAACTTGGTCAGTCATCGCAAATGTTGTGAGCCGAGACATTACTCACTGAATATTTTTGAGCTCACGATGGGATCGAATTTGTGACCCTTGGCACCAAGTGCCAGGTGCTTAGCCGCTAGACCACCGGAGCTCTCACTGCCCTCAAGTTTGATACTTTTTTCGGTTATGGGGGCCAAAGTTTCGAAATCACCAGCCAAAAAAACCGGGTTCTATCTTTTACTCATAAAGAAAGGGTGTTAAAGATAAAAATTCTCCAGTATAATTTGCAA
>JAODUP010002415.1:0-11939 GCA_025642065.1 Paralvinella palmiformis
CATCTATGTCTACTCTCCAATTGCGCTGATTATGGCGATAGCATAACATAATATAATGTAATATTGTACAATATATTATATAATATATGTAATTCATAAATGACTTCGTTTATGTGAGTTCGTAAAAGGTAGGTTTCGACGTCAAATGTCTTATTGTTTCTGGTAGTTTGTACCATTTTTCAGGAGCTAGCTAAATAAATGTCTTTGATAACAATGCTGTTTTTCTGTATTGTATGAATTGCTGGTGAAGGCATCTTATTTCGTTTGAATGGATATGTCTATTTACAATGAACATCGTCATTAGGGGATCTGGTAAAGAGATATTAATGAATGAATACATTATTGAAAGTTGAAAAGTGCATATAAGGGTTCGGTAAGAGCATTATAGTTTGATTTCGAGATGGTCCTGATTGCCTTTTTCTGTAACATTTCTAATCTCCGTAAGTGCGCTGATAGACTACAACCCCACAATAGCGTGCCATATGTTAAATAGGGATATATCAAGCTGTGATATACTGTTCTCATATTCTGTGTACTTAAGAAATGCTTAATTTTATTGAGGGCGTATAGTCCACCAGATATGTTTGACCTACAACTATCTATATACTCATGCCAGTTTAGGTTTTCATCTATTAGTAATCCCAGTAATGTGACACATTTAACTCGATTAATAAAGGTATTATCTAATTTTAATACATGTGTGTCCGACTTAACACTCTTGTTTTTTGAGAAGAGTAGAGGATGTGTTTTGCTTATATTTAAAGATAATTTATTCACCTTAAAACACTCAGCTAATGATGCAATCTCTTGATTAACGAGTTTCTATTATTCCGTAATTTTATAAGATACATATATTTTTGTATCATCTGCAAATAGTGTACATGCGTGCACAGGAGGGATCCTGGTGGATCATTTGAGTATAAAATGAATAGGGTACCTGGGGTAGACCACAAGTTATGTGAAATAATTCTGAATCAAAACATTTATAATAGACATATTTATTTCTCTCCGTTAGGTAGCTCCTGAACCACTCCAAGGCAACACCTCGTATGCCGTAATAGCATAATTTTGTACATAAAATATTGTGATTTATTGTATCAAAGGCCTTAGAAATGTCCAGGAACACAGAAAGAGTATAATTACTCGATTCCAATGCAAGTAGAGTATCATAAGTAAACTTGGAAACTTCATTTATGTGGAGTGACCTTTACGGAAGCCATATTGGTTCTTGTTCATTAACGAGTTAATTGTCATGTAATTGTTCAAACGATTATGGAATATTTTATGCTAGGTAAAAACAGATTGGTCTATAATTTGTAAAACTTAGTTTATCTTTTGATTTATATATTGGCATTACTTTAGCAATTTTAGGTTTTAACGGGAAAACACCGGTTTACGTCGATGTATTTACATCTATGCTGAGTGTTAACGAAATGGCAAATTGTATCTGTTTTAGTAATAGCCTATAAACATTGTCATGTCCACAACTCGTTTTGAGTTTTAGAGAATTTATCAGAGAACAATTCGCTAAATTTGTCTGCAATGTAAGTGGAGTCATTTTCAATTGTGTTATCTATTTTGAATGAATTTGATATTGATGTTTTGTCATTTTTTCTATTGAGTATCTCATTTCATGTGCTTAATGTTTTCTTAATGTTTGATTTGTATTGCTGAAATAAGTTAACATAATTTATATCCCTTTGTTTACGTTTGATTCTGATAAAGTTATTTCTGTAATTTATATATTTAACATGTTCCCGTGATAGGTTTTCTTTACCCAATTGTTTTTTATCAAGTTTATCTAAGTGTTTTGATGAATGTGGGATTCCGGGCGTCATCCATGGTTCTCGTGTTAAATGTTTGGCAGGTATTCAGGTATCTTTTAAAAATATTCTATAACATCATTTATGGTATCTATAATTATGCTATAACACGGTTAGACTTGACCAATTTGTTTTTGATAAGGCCTCACACATTTGTTGATACGTGTTGTTATTGAATTTTCTATGCTCAAAGATTAAAGTCTCAGTTTTCATGAATTTATATTTTTCGGAAAACAAGAACACTGGTAAATGATCTGATATATTATTAAATATTATTCCTGATGTTAATTGAACTTCTTTACTTGTTTTTATGTATATGTTATCAATAAGAGTGGCAGTACTATGTGTTATTCTGGCTGGCTTTGTAATTGTAGGTAAGAAGCCTGCATTTAGGAAAAGTCCATCAACTCAGAAATATGTGCTTGATTTTTATATTTTAGGTAATCGACATTTTGATCGGTTCCCAACAGAATGTCTTTTTGAATATCTTGGAGTTTATTTAAAATCATTTCATAGTAACTAATCGAAAATATTTCACTGGTATTAGGAACTCGGTATATTTTACCAAAGACACAATTTACAGTTTTTGATTGAGCCTACACACATATTGATTCAAATTTACCGTCGATATTAACAGAAATATCATCACGGATAATGTAATTTAAAACACCCCTGATGTACATATCAATACCACCTCGTAAACCAGTCTGTCTATTTCTGCAGATTAATTTATCACCCGGGATTGTTTTAAAATACATAGTTGTTATCAGTAAAGAATGTTTCACACAGCATTATGCAATGCCTATACTTTTTTTATATCTCTAAATTTGTTTGGCAAACTGCGAATATTAAAATGCATTATATAATATTTGACATTTTGTGCATTTGCCAATACTGTTGTACTGATTTGTTCGATTTCCTAGTAATTACTGTCAATGTGGAAAGCATCCAGAGGATTTTCTCCATCAATGCCATCGTAATAGTTATTTAACAGATAGTTGAGGTTGTGATCATCTTCTTCAATATTCAATTTATCGTTTTGATTTAAATAAAGGTATTAGGTTTATGCTCATTACATTCCCTATAATTCCATTTTATACTTAAATATTTAATAGCACACATTGGACAGCAGACAAAGCGGTGAAACGTATAACTCCGCAATAGACTAATTACACATAGTAAAGAAAAACAAATTAATTAAAGCATGCATTGTGAAATAGCATAATTATACAAGACAAAATATCAAATCAAGACAAAAACACAGTTTGGCCGTTCCATGAATTAATCGCAAAACAAGTAATTTAAAGTTTCCTGGTATGTTGGCAGCACAAACATTAGCCATTTTAGCTGCTTCAGTGAAACACAAAACTGCGTTTACGCCGCCAACATACAAGGGAAGCAAAGAATATAGATGAGATTTAAGTAGAAGTATAAGGAAGAACGTTTTCTCAATTTTCAAACGTGCAACATGTTAAAACATATACATGCATACAAACAAAGTAATATACAATACACTATATCGAAATAAAGTAAATACTGTAATGGTATCCAGGTTAATTAGCAGTTTCATTTTACGCCTTGGCATATACCTTTAACAGCGCATTTCGGTGGTTAGTCAACCAAAGCTAAACAGGGAATTATTATTTCAACGTCCTTTAATTTACATTGTAAACTAAGATTCAATATAATATCTCTTATTATGTCAAAGACTTAATATTTTTATTTGTGGATAACAGAGGAATATCCGAAGATGTATGTGTTTATAATATTTCATATTGTTTTATGTACCGGGTAATTTACAGGGGATCTTTTATTTTGGCCAATGAAGATGTTTAGGTCTAAAATAGGCTACCCGTATTAGACCGCTAGTATAACTAACCTATGTCTCATGGACCATCAATTTGAAGGGGATTAGATACGCTGAAGTTTCAAAAACAAATTGTTAAACATTATGCGTCAATATATCATCGATAAAGATTATAAGTGATCCCAGCATACACATAGTAATATCACTAAACATAATGCATTTACAACAACAGGATAATATTAATCATTACCATAGTACATGATTATATGGATACGTGTATATTATTGCATACACAGCTGTACAGTATATTAAAACACATAAGTATCAGTGGCACTTACAATTTTAAATTTGCGTTACTACATGCTTGTATTGCGTGGTCAATACGTGCTTTGCCGATATAATGGTAATCTAGTCCATACAATCAAGTGACGATCCATATCTTATTCAAGATTTTGTCATCACGCATGGCTTTGAGTAGCTGAAGGCCGACACCGTCGTCACCATCCGAATCAAAATTCTTATTTATGCCACCTCCACTACCTTTGTGCCGATAGGCATAAATGCGGTGCGTCGCAGCTGAAATACCGTCTAATTTCAGTGATTGTTCCAGAACCACTGAAATATCCCCTAAGTTGGTTACACCAGCAGCATTGCCAGTAAAGGTACTGCCTCCGTTGGTGATTTTATCTCCAATAGCAATGGTGAAATTGGGGATATTTTCATCAGCAGAGTCAACACGCGGTAAAGTAAGTGTCAGGAATTTAGACTGTAGCCGTCCCTTTAAATACAATTTACCATTTGCAAGATGGGCTTTATTGGCAGGATTTGGACGTTTCTTCTTGTACTCGGGTAGCGCTGATTTCGGCAGGCACTTAGCGATTGATGTAATGTTTGGTATCTCTTAGTGTTGTAGAACCATGTGCAGTTCATTAGCGACAGGGAAAGTCGCGATAATTTGTCTGCATATTCCAGTTCTACGGACCCTAAACGGCAGGCAACGGGGATATATATGTCATTAGCATATTGAATGCTAAGGACACTTCCGAGAAAGAGCTTTATTTTTATACGCAATTTTCTCCTTCAGCTTCGACACAAAAAATCACTCGATTTAGGGTCAAAGCTAAAATAATAAAATACTTTCTCAGTGAACGTGTCTCCAAGTCAAGAATCCGATGTGTCGTTAAACAACATTTATCCATTTCACCCAAGTCAAGAATACGGTTCTGCAGACGCCTATTTAGAGTATCAGTTCTGATCAGTCAATCTTCTAAAAGTTCGACTCTCTGTTCAATGTATAATATAATAATAATGCATCTTTACATAGCGCCAGAACCAGGTAACCCTGTTCTGAGGCGATGTAACATTTTCTTCAAGTTCTCCATTCCAACGAATCAGTGCAATAACCTTACTGTCCATTGCTTTAATTTCACGTTTTATGTACTACTTTATGGCATGTAGCAATATCCAAAGGCTTTCAGGGATATCATCTGGTCTTTCCTCCAATGTTGTTGTATCTGCTTGCTTTTATCCGCTATTTCTTCTGGCTTTCCCATATTGTTTACAGAGGAACACACAAATTAGTTGTTCACTTACACAGGTAACACGATATAGCGTACGCTTGTTCTGGTGGTTTTAGTTGATCATGAGTTACTACAAAGTTACAATATGGCCATTGCCTATGGTGAAATACATAGCAATCTCTTCCGAAATATCGCATTTTTGTTCACTTTGTCTATTAATTATGTTAATCGATTTGACAGTTCCTGAACTCATTGTTTCAATGATCTATTTTTTCTCGTATTGGGTGACTACTGCAAATTCCTCATGGTATGTTTATATGATTTTAGCAGCAGATTCAAAACACGTCCGTTCTAGCAAAAACAAACTCACCATCTATAAAACTCCGTTTGTCTGTTTATTTCCATTATTTATTTATTTAAAGGCAAAGAGAAGTATGTTTAAATAATTAATATTTGTAAGCTGATGCCGATGCTGTGGTATATTTGTAATTTTATTTACTGTTCAAATACGACACATTTGATATGATATACACACTAATGTATTATTGCAACAAGATGGGTACGTTATTAATTTTGTTTGGCAGATATATGATGAGGAAAGATTTAAAGTACTTGAATACGAATTGTAGAGTGTATGGTATACACTTCACTAAAACGGAATTCACTAAAACTTATCTAGAATGCTATTCCAACTATTTTTGATGTACCAAATCTACCGCATGCATCCACTGAAATCAAAGAGGAAGGTATTAACAGATAGGAAACCTATACAGGAGACATTAATGGTAAAAAATGAATTAGTATTTGAATTAGCATCTGAATTAGTATTTGAGTGTTCAGCTCATGTGCTTTAATTGGTACACTTCTCTTCATAACTTAAATGCATATCAAATCAAATAACCAACTTGAAAAAAGGAAAACATGTGTTTACACATTGTGTATGCACTTAGTTCAAATAATTATTTTACAATGTATTGTTCTGTTTCAGTCCTTGAAGTTATATGATGATGATATACCGTATAAAATCTCTTGGATACAGACATACTGGTGTTGGGTGTGATCGATGATTTTGAGTTATCTGTTACAGTAGTCAATGCATGTGTCTATTACATATCTGGGTATATTATGTCTAACTTTAAACAATTCACTGATTTGGACTAAATGTCATATTTTTTGTAGTAGTTGTTTAGAGCTGGAAGCAATTTGGGTTATTCTATTCATTTGATAACAAATGACTGATTGTAATAATGCTAAATGCGTGATACAGATTTAATGCCAAAGTATTAGGTAGAGCTATATGCAGACCACTGTGACATCTCGACTCATTATCCATAATAGAGTTCAAAGATGAAATAGGGTTGCATTCGACCTAAAGGTATTGAAAGTTTTAATTATGTAAATGATAATAAATAACTTTTATTGTTTCATGAAATGACAAAGTTGTTCTTTATAATAGAAGTCTGTTACAAAACAAGTGCTACATCATATCAAGTAGAAAAAATTGAAAGCTTCATTACTTGCAATAAACAATCTTACGCTACGATTTCACTCAGTTGATCAGTATTCATATAAAATATGTAAACTTCAACGGTCAAAGCACCTGAAAAAGATAAATAAATCAACACTACAGATTATGTTATCAATGCCAATTCAACCGTTAATAAGAAAAAATTTAAAATTATTTGGTGTTTTACATAGTGTATCAATGCTACCAAGTTTCACACGTGGCAGAATGGGTATTAGTCAGAGATAGATGTAAACAGCTGAGGAAATCTGAGATATTATGAAAAATAGAAAATATTTAATTATTGGTGCATATTTCATATTCAATAAAACGATTGTTTGAATTTCAAATCAAGAATATTCGAAAGATTAAGATGAATTGTAAAAATGGTGGGATTTGTCAAATGCTAGTGTGCATATAATCAGCAAAAAGAAATCCTGTCAAATATATTTTATTAGTCAACCATATTTTTGGGCACTTTTGGATTATATGTTATTGCAATAGTGCATTTGATACAAATAATATGTGAAAAATCTTTTGATGAAAGTTATTACATTTAATTATCTGTTTAATAAAGTGGCCACCAGACGTCAGCACTGACTCAATGAAGACACCAGTTTTCTCTCAAAAGACAGTTAGCGACTAGAGGCGAGCACCCTAGAGCTGTGATGCGTCCGTTTTTGTAGGGATGTCACTCGTATGATATTAATTCAATAAATATCTCAATATTCATAGATACAGATTATTTGTCATGTTCAAATATATCATTGAAAGTTTAAAAGATAGAGCAGGTCAACATAATGATATGGAAAGTGATCAGCTTATTGAAACGAAACCATGTAAATTATATTGGATAGTGTCAGCCCCAAAGAAATGCCAAGCTTGGCTGATCGCAGAGATTTTGGTAAAGAAGCACGGTGACGGCTACACGGTCGGCGGAGCAATTATTGATTACTGTACTGAAAGAGTTAACTCTGTAAATGATATGAAGTTCTAGTAACTTTTTACCCGGGTTATGAAAGGGAAAGAGTTTTCAGGGAGCAGCCGGATATCCTATGACCTGAAATGTGTACTCTATTAATTTCATTAAATAAGCGGATATTTATTTCTTATCCAAATACACAATATTTGCTGTGTTAATTATTTATACAAAATAATGTGGTTAAAAGTCCATCATGAATATTTGTCTAAATCGATAACACACAATGTTAAAATCTTCCGTATCTTAATTTATGAACTGGTTCAATTTTATTTATTACAACATATTTAACATCAAAGCATTACCTTTGTTTTTTCTACTAACTATATGGTTTGAATTATTTGGCGACAGCACATGACGCCTTTGCTATAATTTATATCAGCATAATCCTCATTTTATGAGTGAACCATGCTATTCTGGATTATACATTGGCTTGATATTTATGTGATGTTAATAGTTGTGGAATGAGTTACACAAAGTTGATATTATTTGTATGTTTATCGAATTGGACTAATTTCTACAAAGAATTCTAAAAATGAGTTCTCAAATATTGCCATACACGTCGTGTGATGATTTCTTAGAAAATAAGAATATTGTGTATTAAATAACTAAAGTAAGTCTAAATCGACATTTTACCTCGGTTGGTTTTGTAATAAGGGGAAGTGACAAGATAAATAAATTTAAAACCGAGATAGGAAAATATACAAGCTTTAGCTGCACTGATTGTATTATATTTGCGCAGATAGCGTAAGTGGAAGAATCGTTGTTTTTTTGTGTTTTTAATTAATCCAAAAAAAAAATCCAAAAATTGGAAAATAACATTAATTCAAATTTTATTGTTTGAAGACATAACAAAATCGGTGTTTATTTTAGAAATCAGTTACAAAAAGGCGTTACTCGATACCGAGAATATGCAGAAGGCTTCATTGCATGAAATCAATAATTCTAATAAATAACCCGACTCAATCACAATCGGTATAAAAAATCGCTAAATTATATAGCAAGTGAACATCAACGGTGTGCTAAAACAAACAACAGTACACGATTACAATATCTATTCCAATCCAACTGTTAACAAGAAAAAATGGCAATTATTTGATGTATTCTCATAGTCAATGCTAAATGCGTGATACAGATTTAATGCCAAAGTATTAGGTAGAGCTATATGCAGACCACTGTGAAATCTCCACTCATTATCCAAAAAGTTCAAAGATGAAATAGGGTTGCATTCGACCTAAAGTTATTGAAAGTTTTAATTATGTAAATGATAATAAATAACTTTTATTGTTTCATGAAATGACAAAGTTGTTCTTTATAATAGAAGTCTGTTACAAAACAAGTGTTACATCATATCAAATAGAAAACATAGAAAGCTTATTTACTTGCACTAAACAATCTTACGCTATGATTTCACTCAATTGATCAGTATTCATATAAAATATGTAAACTTCAACGGTCAAAGTACCTGAAAAAGATAAATAAATCAACACTACATGATTATGTTATCAATGCCAATTCAACCGTTAATAAGAACAAATTAAAGTTATTTGGTGTTTTACATAGTGTATCAATGCTACCGAAGTTTCACACGTGGCAGAACTGGGTATTAGTCAGAGATAGATGTAAACAGCTGAGGAAATCTGAGATATTATGAAAAATAGAAAATATTTAATTATTTCTTATTCAATAAAACGATTGTTGGAATTTCAAATCAAGAATATTCGAAAGATTAAGATGAATTTGTAAAAATGGTGGGATTTGTCGAAACTGCTAGTGTGCATATAATCAGCAGAAAGTTAGAATAATGTCAAATATATTTTATTAGTCAACCATATATTTGGCACTTTTGGATTATATGTTATTGCAATAATGCATTTGATACAAATAATATGTGTAAACCCTTTTTGATGAAAGTTATTACATTTAATTATCTGTTTAATAAAGTGGCCACCAGACGTCAGCACTGACTCAATGAAGACACCAGTCTGCTCTCAAAAGACAGTTAGCGAACAGAGGCGAGCACCCTAGAGTTGTGATGCGTCCGTTTTTGTAGGGATGTCACTCGTATGATATTAATTCAATAAATATCTCAATATTCATAGATACAGATTATTTGTCATGTTCAAATATATCATTGAAAGTTTAAAAGATCGAGCAGGTCAACATAATGATATGGAAAGTGATCAGTTATTTGTAAATTATATTGGATAGTGTCAGCCCCAAAGAAATGTCAAGCTTGGCTGATCACAGAGTCTTAGGTAAAGAAGCACGGTGACGGCTACACGGTCGGCGGAGCAATTATTGATTACTGTACTGAAAGAGTTAACTCTGTAAATGATATGAAGTTCTAGTAACGTTTTACCCGGGTTATGAAAGGGAAAGAGTTTTCAGGGAGCAGCCGGATAGCCTATGACCTGAAATGTGTACTCTATTAATTTAATTAAATAAGCGGATATTTATTTCTTATCCAAATACACACTATTTGCTGTGTTAATTATTTATACAAAATAATGTGGTTAAAAGTCCATCATGAATATGTTTCTAAATCGATAACACACAATGTTAAAATCTTCCGTATATTAATTTATGAATCGGTTCAATTTTATTTATTACTACATATTTAACATCAAAGCATTCCCTTTGTTTTTTCTACTATGAGCTTCGAATTATTTTGCGACAGCACATGACGCCTTTGCTATCATTTTCTTTTATTACAACTCCTTGAGCTCTGACGACAGCAAGTGAATGCATGTCTACGATCATCACATATGCCGAAATGTATATTTCTCTTGTCTCTCCTGCACAGGGTTTGCCGGTTCCCATCGACTCTGTCCGAAAAGTGTTTTGTCGGGATACTTTGTCGTGCAACATTTGCCTTCCGCTGCCTGTATAGGCATGTCACTTGTTTGGGGTTTTCCGATTGGTTTTTCTCAGGAATTCCTTTCCACATTTCTCGATCATCACTCGCTGAGTGCAGTAGACCCCCTTTTCAATTATTCTCTAATACTATTGTACTGATAAGTCCCATTTCAGACATTTTGGAAGCATCCTTTGCACTCCATGTTGTCGGTTAATGCCTTACGTGCATATTCTTCTGTCCTGTGGGATAATTCCTCTTCATAATAGTCTATGGCTTGCTCTAACTGGTCCCGGGTCTCCCCAGCATATGACCTGAATAAATTGTTGATCCAACTAAATCGGAAAATATTCCAGGTTGGATTTGGGCATTGTGCAGACCTTATACCAGATGATGACGCGGGGATATCCACCTCTTGCTGTGACTACTCTACAAGAAGAAACTCTGGTAGTATTGGGTTTTGACACCTTGCGGTTGCTCAGCCGATGGTTGGCCAGAGAGTCGGCATAGTGTGGCGGTGCAGAGTTGGTCAGATTGTTGTCTTGTTGCATGTACTCAAGCTTAGAGTAGTAGATCAGGAGCTCTTGAGGAATCTACAGATATTTGCCTTTGTAATGCCACTTGGCTCAGGCCACCTATGATAAAAATGTAGGACAGAACATACATAATTATTTAACACAGTTACAAAGTCATGGGGAGTCATGAAGATTCAATGTCATCGTGTTTTTCCAAGGCTATTTTCCGGATGTATATGCTGTCTGTAGACACTCATTTTTCCCGTTCAGGATGAACACCTTGTATAAAGTTCCATTTTTGAACCCGTATTCCTTGCGCCGATTTCTTGAATACCTGCATCGTTTGTGACCATAACGGACACGAGGTGCTAGAAGCACTGAAAATAGGAAGCTAGCAAGGTGGCATGCCTTCATGTCAATGCTTATTATATAAGTCATGAAGTTCCAGAGGCCATCATGGCCGTGTTCCATACAAGATATCTTGATAACAACCAGCAGTGGGTTTGGTGTTGGATTCCAGTCATTCCAATCTTTGGCCATTTTACTAGCAGCGTTGCTCATTCCTATGGTTCTTTCCTCCAGTGACTCTTCATCTAATGCACCACAGTCTTTCCCAAATTTCCTGTATTATGATGGTGATGTGGTATTATAGGACGGACTAGTAGATGAGCTGTACCCTTGGTATCGAAGAGCCAGAATGCATGAGGAATTTCCTTGGCTGCCCCGCATAGACGGCGGTGGCACTCAGGACGCCTTCGAAGTGCTCCACCACTTTTGGGGAAATATCGTTCAGTTAGCCAACCTGGAGAGAGGACAGGTGTGCAAGATTTGGATATGTGGGAAGATATAAGCAGTAGCGCAGTAGACTGTCTGGTAGAAGATCTTATCGGTGCCAGTCACAGTTCCAGTGCAAATCGGGTAATCTGAACGAAAA